>JASAMV010007465.1:0-32333 GCA_030248065.1 Rhynchonema sp. JSB1_4
AAATATATAGAAAACTATTCGGGTTACGGAAAAAACATTTTTTTCGTTTTTTTTTTGTGAAAAAAGGTTTTTTCATCCCACCAGTATGGTTAGTGTTCAGAAGTATATTCAATTTTGGTACCTTTTAAACCCAGCAAAGCCTACAAGACGAAACACAAACAAAGCATAAAAACTCACAAAATCGCTGTCCGTTTTTTCGTCCATTTTCATTCGTTTTGACCTGAGCACACCCGAATGCACAATCGACGACACATTGACACGGCCGAAATCACAATTCTGTTTCAACAGTGACTCCTGTCCGTCACCACTGTCGGATGGTGATGGAGATGGTTTGGGCTGCTGCAATCGTTGACTACCATCATTTCAAATGGCCAGCCAGCTAAACCCCCGAATTTCGAACCACAAAAATACGGTTGTTAGTTAGTTTATTGCGTCGGCACCCACTCATAAGTGAACGAAGCATAATTTACAAGACATGGTGTGAAGTTTACGGACTATTAAATACTATTTTTAAATATGGTTGTCGTGTCAATAAATCCCCAGCAACGAACGTGACGTGACGCATTTATGGCGAGTCTCGCTCTGACAAATCACAATCAGTTAGTTGCCAAAGGCCACATTCGGTAACTTGCACAAAATTGATAGCAATCAACAAATGAAGAATAAACACAAAAACAAACCGGATTCACTAATGCATCCATCAATTCCGTCATCAACATTTGACACCAACACTCCGGCTGCGAATCGGCGAATTTTCGAGCAAAATCAACGCTCAACCACAGCACCGTGTGTGAAGTGGCCGTCAATCTGCCTGCAAGACATGAGGCGAGTTTGAGAACTACAAATACGTCGGACGGTGAACACAGCCATATTATTACCGCGGCGTGCTATAGTAAATTTCTAATTTCATTGCCTCGTGCATTTTTACGGACGCAGGGAAACTCCCGTTCCAGGTCGAGGCAGGCAACAAGCTCAAAACACAGTCAACAAGCCACGCAGCTGTCTCGTGTGCGGTTCGAATGTTTCAGTCACACAAGCTAGTATGCGTGTCAGCTGCGTGGCTTGTTGACTGTGTGTTGAGCTTCTTGCCTGCCTCGACTTCGAACGGGAGTTTCCCTGCGTCTGTAAAAATGCATGAGGCAATGAAATTGGAAATTTACTACAAAAATAAAATTTACGACATGTATTCTCAAGAAACACCAGTAAATAATTCAAATTCAACGGAGATCATCATTTCTATACCTGCTCCATTTTATCATGCAAAAAGGCCATTTTTAAATAACGAGAGTTGCCACGCACACAGACACAACGCCGGTTAAAGCTGCTGGTCAACAACCCATCGACTTCGTTTAATCTTGGGGGCAGTGCACCTGAACAAAGTTGGAATATCGTGTTACTCGACCCTGACTTGGGGAGTCGATTGGTTGCTTCCTGATGTTTCACGGCCGGGTTGAAGTTTGCCCCTCAGTGAAAAAAAATGCAAAAATTATGCCGGGTTTCCGTGGAAAGGACAATTCGCGGCAACGTTTAATAATTTCAGAATATCAAGCACCAACGTTTGTTTCATCAGTATGATATACAGCTTTGCAGGAAACAGCTTGTATCCTGAAGGAGAAGTCATTTAGTTCCAAAAACCTGGTGTTTTTTGGTCACCGTTTTCTTCGCCGATAATTTTAAGCATCTGCGATTGACCAACAAATGTGTTGATCGGACACAAAAATCCTCTAATTACTGTGTACATAACCTGTGCTTTTGAGTTCTTTGCACCAAATACAGCTAACGCAATAATTCGGACAACATGCGCAAGTCGGTCATTATGGGCGTGCGCGACCCCCAAAAAGACAAAACATTTTTGAGTGCTCGAATCTGCACGTTGTTTTTGAGCGCGCGCGCTGATAATGACCGACTTGCGCATGCTGTCCGAATTATTGTATTAGCTGTGTTTGGTGCAGAGAACTCAAAAGCACAGGTTATGTACACAGTAATTAGAGGATTTTTGTGTCCGATCAACACATTTGTTGGTCAATCGCAGATGCTTAAAATTATCGGCGAAGAAAACGGTGACCAAAAAACACCAGGTTTTTGGAACTAAATGACTTATCCTTCAGGATACAAGCTGTTTCCTGCAAAGCTGTATATCATACTGATGAAACAAACGTTGGTGCTTGATATTCTGAAATTATTAAACGTTGCCGAGAATTGTCCTTTCCACGGAAACCCGGCATAATTTTTGCATTTTTTCACTGAGGGGCAAACTTCAACCCGGCCGGGAAACATCAGGAAGCAACCAATCGACTCCCCAAGTCAGGGTCGAGTAACACGATATTCCACCTTTGTTCAGGTGCACTGCCCCCCAAAGATTAAACGAAGTCGATGGGTTGTTGACCAGCAGCTTTAAGGGCGCGCCTATGTAGGCCAGGGCCAGGGCCATGAGAAATAATTGGCCAGAAGCGCACTTCAACACTCTCTGGTCTGAAGATAACTATTGATTCTTATCCCAGGCGTGAAACATTTTACTATTTTATTAGGAGTCATGATGAGTATTATACCAGTTAATACGGAATGCGATTTTTTTTAAAATTAAAAGAGGAATTTTTAATGAGAATTTTGATCAGCCAACCTTGCGCAATCTCCATAAACAACATTTTGAGCGCAGCAACCAATTGATGGACAATAATCTGACAATGAGCGGGTGTTTGATGGACGGGAGTGTCCAGGAATGACAACAATCGAATACAATCCAATTTGGTGCATTCGGAAGCGAGTTTGGAACACTCGGACAAGATTGACACCACGAACGGACCGTAATTGGCAGCGATTGCTTGGCTGAGGCTGAAATCATCGATGTCTTGTCTGTCAAGATGCGTTGGATGGCCACATTGGCTGAAACTTTCGAAATGGCGGGAAGAACAGTTGGGCGTAAAGGTCGGGAAAAGCTCGGTGTAAACTCGACACATGAACAACAGGCAATGTTTCATGTTTGCACAGACCGGCCTTTCACCGAACTCTTGTTGACATCGTTTCGAAAATACTAGCCATTGTTTGTCGAATCACAAGTGTGTGCCGCGCCGAGAAACCGTCTAGTTTGCGCATGTGGAACAGAGCTCAGGGCTGTCAGCCATCTTGAATTTTGATCATTCATCGGTTCTATCGACATTTAGAAATTTTTGTTGAATCTCTGCTTGTTCTGTCGACTTCACTTACGGTTCTGGCCACTGATGGGCATGATAACAAAGGTTCGCATCAGCCATACAACGTACAAAACTGGGCACGGAACGGCATGCTGTGTCTCAGAGAACCAGACCAAGCATCAAAAAAGGGGAAACAAAAGCAAAGTCAAAACAAGCCGCTGCTGCTCACCCAATAAACTGCGTTTGATCGAGCGCCTTCGACACTGGCTGCGCGTGCGCCGCTTTCATCTGCCCATCGGCCTTTCGTTCCCACTTCAGCAATTTATGGAGATTTTTCGGCCACAAAACCGTTTCATTTTTGGTTGTTTTCGGACATATATTCAACCAAAACGACCAATCGGTGATGAGACGCTGGTTGACTGACGGTTGGAATGGACGAATCAGATAGAGAATGCTGATTGCGGCTGACAACTGGAAGTGGGCACAAATAGGGACGGAATGCTGCGACTGGTATAAAACTTGGAGATCAGAACCGCACTGTGTGCATGACGACGAGCCGCTTTGTATTAAGAGCATTTAGAAATGTGCTGATGCGACAAATCTGCAACAGCGCGAAACTTGGTCCCAGACCGGACATGAGCGGCCCGACGATGGACAAAACTCGTAGCAAGTCTTGAAACATCCGCAGTTTCGGAGTAATGAGAGGCCCGTTATGGGACAAGACAAGATAGACCCCTTGTGATATCATCAAAATTAGAAAATAACGAATATCCAACAGATTACACCAACGTTTTTATCCGTTTGTGCCGTGCACAGAACGTGCGCGATGATTTCACACGTTTTCGATTCGCCACTGCAAAACGCCGACAGCGCCAGGAAACGCAGATGGTAGTTGCGACTGAAAATGACGACCACGAAAATGGAGAACCCAGGTCACAGGTCCATAAGGGGCTCCTCTCATTTGGGCTGTCGCATCAAAAATTGTGCACAACGGTTTGTTCCATCTCAAACTGAACTTCGGGTCACCAGAAACGGTGTTGTGGCAGATTGTGTACCAAACTAAGAACCATCACTGTCACACCAAACTATCAAACATTTCAACACAAACACCGTGTATCGCACCAAGTTACCATGCTCATTGAAATCACACTACAAACCAGAGCCGCGAACTGGAGGGCAGGACACCAAATTATCAGCTCTGACAACATCTCCAGTATCATTGACAATTTCAAGCAGAGCATCAACCTATTGTCCAAATGTGACCACCACACATCCAAACGTACCCAGGCATCGACTCAGCATACAGTCGCCTCACAGCACCATCAATGTCCCCATCGACCACCTGTTTCACCAGTTGCAGTTGTTCCATTGTGTACGTGGCCAGAGGCAGCAGCGTGCGACTGGCGTTCGATAGAATGAACTCGAGTATGTATGCTGTTTGCGCTTGCACCAGGGACAGATGGGGCGGTGGGGCATCGTGCTTGCCGGCGGCTGCAAATAAGCTTGCGATCATGGAGTTGGTATCGAACTTGGTGATCGGATCCGGTGGTGGGCAGGTTCTCTCAGATAGGATTTTTTCATGAAAAAATGACGTTCTGAACAAAATACTGTCCGTGGTTTCGACCAGCGTGACCTGGTCCACTCCCAATCCGGACTCAGGCGCCATTCTTTCATCCAGCTGGAGAATCATTGATGGCAGCTGGTCAGCCTCAAGCAGACCATAAAACAAGCGAAAACACAAAACATCATTTCAACTCCGACCCAAACGCACATTGATTCTCAAACGCAATGGGCACGAGCGCTTTGATGAGCAACGCCAAATCCTCCATGTGCAATTTCATCACCAATTTGAGTATGACGCTGACGACCCCGCCCCCGATGGTGCTGGACTCGGCCCACGACGTCACCGCGCCACGCAACAGCCAATCAGGAGGCAGCACCGACATTTGTTGCACGATTATGAGCAGGTTGGATTGGTTGACTGCAGAAATGTAGCTGGATTTGGGATTGAAACTCGGGACGTCTTTTTGATTGGACTGAGCGCCCCGGGGTGTTGCAAAAAGCGGTTGGCTTTCTTTTCGGCTGCTGGAGAGACTCCCTGTGGTTGATTACTGCCAAATTCATGTTGGCTGACAAATGTTTTGCAGTTTGCATATGCGGACGAAGGATGTTGACGAAAGCTGGTTTGAACGATGTTAGGGCCAGGGGCAATGAACAACAAAAAAAACGTTTTATCCGACCAAGAATTGCCAGCTATGTATCCTGTTGCTGAGAGTAACCATTATTGCCACACAATGCACCCCGGTGTGGGATAACAATGTCACGGTGTTATCATGCCCATTCAAGGCTTAGTGGGTGGGACCCACCATGAGCACAAATTTGCTGGCAATTGGATGGCTGAGACGTTCCATCACAACGTCAAGTGTCGTTACCAATGTGTCAGCTACAGTCACTATTGGTTATAACGATATTCGCTACAGCGATATACTCGTTAAGGCGGTAGTGTTCCTGTTGTCCCGTTGACATCGCGATGACGAATACTGACTGTAGTCACCATGTGCCAATCAAAAAATACAACTGGCTTCCTCCACCCCACCGCCACCCAGAATCAACGAACGTCGTCTTATGACATGTCTGGTCAACGTGTGCAACAGTGGATCCGACGTGCCAATCAGTGTGAACACAAACGCACAGCACATTTTGTCGGGCCCGACTGCTTGCGTTCGCAGACCGCGCTGAAAAGGGTACATCATAAAATTCGAGTTCCATTGATTTTTTACTAAAAAAACTAAAGAGAGAAAACAAACATGTAACATGGCGTCAATCGACGTGACCACTTCATCAGCCCTGGTCACAATCAAATGCGACAACAGATTGGAGAGCGATCGCAGTTTGGTAGTGTAGACCTCGTGCGATTGGTTAATTTGTGCAACGCCAACCTGGAAATACAGAATCATATAGATTGATTGTACAATCAGAATTTTAAAAAATTGTGGAACAATTTTCCAAACCTGTCGTTGAATATTGATCATGATTTCGGTGAAATGCGCCGTGAAATCATTCAGTCCAAGCGTCAGTAAATCGTTGGCCACCGAAGCTGGTAGATCGGTGCTGCGAAATTGAAGAAACTATTTGTCGAACAAAATATAGATTAATTATTACACCAAAAATTTCAATATTATCTGTTGAAATAAACAGAGCAAAGAAAAACAGAAATGTTTACAAAAATAAAAAAACAGCCAAGTACAAACAAAACGCACCCAATAATCTGCATCAACCATTCAACATTGCCTCCATGCGCGCATTCGAGCAAAACCGACAGGCAGCGTGACGGATGAGAGGCGATGCTGAAGAACAGAATAAAACCGTGAGTATCTGGTGCATCTTATTTTTTGGGGTTTTATCATTCAAGGCTTTTTGGACATGGAAATCGACTGCACCCACGTTTTGATGTAATTTCTGGCACAAGTAAAACATTTTCGTGGCTGGACAAGCGTCCAGCGCACTGACACGACACGCATGACGTATCGCGGTCAGAAAACTTGAAATGAAACATTTACCGTCCAGAAAACGCGGTGAAATCAGACCGAAGGGACGCGAGAGTATGACAAACGATTAGTTGTGAACGAAGAAATCAGAAAAAAGAAAAGTATTTGATGTTAACCGAGATCTACCGCCAGACAGTTTTTGTCGAGTCTCGAGTCCACCAACGTGACCGTTGCACAGAGGTCCGGGTGCGCAAGCCGAGCCGACAAATGAGAGAAACGTAAAATCCACCCCCAGCCCCACTCACAGCGACGCAAACATTTTCTTCAACAGTTGTGTCACACATTGCACAGCCGGCGATGAAAGAAAGAGGGTGAGTTGTTCGCTGACGCTCACTGATTTGACGGACGGACGCATTGCGTTGCTCGACCGAACATGCGACACAACACGCAAACACCACTGGAACGATGGCGGGGGATGGGAAAAAAGGTGACCCAAAAAGATCTGGTCCGGTCTTACCTGGTGAAAGTGTCGCGTTTATTGTGTAAATTGCAATTTATATTTTTTGGTTGCCACATTGTTTCTGCCTGCTGTCACAAACGGGCGGGGCGCCAGGTCATCGTCAGTGTGAGCGAATACACTGGAAAGCCTCGTGACCCCGAATGTTGCATACAAACCTGGAATACAGCCTCCTGCAGTTGCGAATCTTGCAATGCTTTCTCTTCGAAAACATCCACCAACAGCTCCACAGCCGTGTCCAGCGCTTCGCAACGCAAGTCTGTGATCAAGAAAAATGAAAAAAGATCTTTATGAAGTGAATAAAGTAAATTTTGGCAGAATGCCATCCAACCGGCAGCAGCCTGAGGCACCTCCTGTCGATACAAGTACACGTTGGCACTTTCCAATGTCAGAATCTCGGCGAATTCTTGAACGGCCGGTCTGAAAAAACAAATCGATGAGAATTTCGGCAACATTCCACAATTTTTTTTGAATTGGCCGATACGCAATGCACTGCACCTCAAAACTTTCAAAAATGACATAATGGATTCTGGATAAAAAACAAAATGGTCTCGCCACGATCCTTGCAAATCAAAATTACGGTGGGTTACGGTATTCGGGGGCTGAGTGACAACCACCGGTAGAGTGCCTTTAACCCCACACCCACCTCGACACGGGCACCCTCTGATGCAACAACAATGCCGATTCACTCAAATCCGCGGTGACGTAGGTCTTCCAGAAGGGTGGTCGTTGATCGGCCCAATTCGTCACACAAGCCGATGACGTCATCGACAGAAAGTGCTCAACTGCCGACCGGAGGTCGATGTCGGCAGAGTCATCAGTCGGTAGTTCAATTGAGGTGTCCATTTTTCGGAACGTTTGTACTTTCGCTGTTTCGCTCAAACCTTCTGAACGAAATTCATCAAAAACAGTAGTGACGAAAATGCACACTTTTCGAAGCCACTGCACTGTCTAAGACCGGATGAGCAAATGTTCAAACCACAGTTGGTGGCCAAATTCATACAAGAACAGTGTGCCACCATAATTTCGAGAGTTCAGTTTTCAATGAGACTTCATCAATATAAGATATTCAGTGCATAAACGCATTGCGTCACAAAATAAGTCAACCCCCAAAGTTACACACAGTATTTTTATCGACAGAAACAAAATAATGACACCGGGATATAAAAACCATTCCGCTCCTCATTTCACAAAAATCTATCGCCCTCTTACAACCTACCACTGACTTCCGTTCATTCTCCCTTCCTTAGCATCAGTAAAAAAATAATCAAAAACAAGCAACGAAAGAACGCCAGAAAGAACAGAAACCGCTGAGCATAACGAAAAAATCATGGCGTAAAGAACAAACAAAGTAATACAGGGGACAAGACTTTTAATTCGTATTGTTGTTATTTTTGTTTACTGTTGCTATAAGTTTTTGCTGAAATTGGACAGATGTTTTTAACGAAGAAAACTACTATTTTAGCTCACAGTGATCACGACACTGGCAACACACCTCGTTTCAATAAAAAGTAGGAAAGAAACAATAACAACAAACAACAAAACGCGAGACTCGCATAAATAAACCGAAACAAGAAAAGAAATAAATGCCAGTTAAAAATTAAAATGCCCCTCCACAATCAACCGCTTTCCTTCCGAAACGCAAACTTCCGAAATAAATTAATAAAAAAGCAAGAATAGCAAAAATCGTACAAATAGTTTCTTCCCAAGCAAAAAAACCATAATCCCAGAAAAACCACAAATTACTAAAAAGCACTGCAAAAACTAAAAAAGCCGTACTTATCCCAATAAATTTCTGAAAAAACAAAAACTTCCATTTTACTCTTGCGTCCAAAATGAATACAAAACACACAAAATCAACACTCAACATCAGTACAAAATAAAAACCTGCACTACTTCCAAAACAAAACAACAAACAAAACAGCCAAAACCCACCTCCTCAACAATAGTAATAATATAATGAAGAGCTCTAATAAGAAGCTCAACCAGCGGGCACCACTCAATCAATATTCACAGGAACCACAATTTGTCGTGCAGTTCACTGTCGTCCGGTATCTCGGCCCGCACGTGTTGCGACACCATGAACGCCAGCTTGTACGCGAACATCACCGGCGCCGGAACGCGAATTGTGCCTGAAGCAGCAAGGACAGTGAAGGCTACAAGCAAGTCACATCACTAACAATGGACTGGCTGATTGCATATCACGCAGCACACGAGCCGTGCGCCAGGTATAGGCAAGCGACGCCAAAACGAGCCCGATTTCGAAGGTGGTGTGCTTACAAAACGAATAGAAAGAGAACATCCTGATGCAGGCACCACGTTGTATTGTACAACGTCCAACATTTCACAAATCAGCAGCCGAATGTTTCACTAATCTGCCACCTCCGAGATCGGACTCGTGTTGGCGTGGTGTTGGTATAATCGTCAATGAGAATACATCATATTGAGATCAAAAAACAGCAAAGCCTCCAAAACGTCACGCACCTTGCCAGTTGTAGTAGAGATGACACAATTTGTAGGCCCACAACTGCTGTTGCCACGGCTTCAGCTGCGTCTCGTCGCACAGGATGTTGTAGGAGACGGGCGTGACCGTGCCTTGGTAGACGAACTGTGGGATCAGATAGAAGTCGTAGCTGAAACATTGCGCTTGGTTTGAGCGCTTCTTTGCACAAATAAAGATACAAATAAATGCCAGTAAACATAATTCTGACAAGGTGCACAAGCACCTCAGTAAATCATCAGGAAGCCCAATTGGTGCCGCCGCCGCCATTTAGCAAAAAAATACAAAAGCAAAAGAAACATTTTACCACCACTGAAAAATGCACCAAAATGTGCACTGGCAATCGTAACCTCAAACAGTGGCTGTTTTTACAAGACAGCGGGGCACCAGGTCATCGTCAGTAGTACAGTTGCAGGTAAAAAAACTGTCTTTCCCTCGAAAAAACGTTTTTCCAGTGAAATAAATACATTTTCCGGAAAAGTTGAACGTTGGATTTTAAACTTTGCTAAAAAAGTATCAAAATCGTGGGAGACAGCCTATTTTTAGTCCAATACTTTTTCAAGTGTTTTCCAGCGCTTTTATGGCTCTTGTTCGCACTTTCTGATTTCATACACCATTTTTAGCGCATAATGTTGTTTGACCATTGACCGGAGCATTTTGACCGGTGCCCGAAACAAATATCAAAAAACTCAGTAAATATGTTTCCGGGAAACTGCAACTATAGTCAGTATAGGAATACACCAGGACAAAGCAACCCCCCAATGCCATTTACCGTTCGCGACGGGTCACCACATCGTCAATGACCGATCCCGGCGGCGGATTGGCGTATCGCTGTCCTTGTGGCAGGAAGAAGCGATGGTTGATGTGCTTGTTGACCACAGCGAACACCAACTCCGGCTTGGGACTGCAAATAGAATAAAGAAATGTGAGGTGTGATTGTTTGTTATGATGGTGCCTTACAGTATAGGATCGGAGCCGGACACCGGGTAGCGACCAAAAAGGGTGAGTCTAAAATTCGTCACAATAACCGGCACGAAAACCAAACCAATCATGCAAAGTTGGACCCCATCAAATCTCAAATGTGTTGGCTGCTAATGGACGTTTGCGCGTTTTCGACTCGTCATTTCACTTGGCCTCGTGACATGGCTTGGTCCCCAATAAATCAGGAACGACCGACCAAACACCAAACGATCCCTCCAGCTTCACGCACCATTTCAACGCATCGGCCGTTTCCTTGATGGCGACTTTGACGGCGGCCAATTCGACGTTGTTGACGATCGGGATCTGTCCCTCGCCCACACCATCGCGATAGACGAACAACTTGTTGGGCAACGACGCGTTCAGTTGATGGAAACGATTGAGCGCCTCTGTAATACAGGTCTGCATTTGGTGGGTAATGAATCACGGACATGTGTCGCATGACCGATCGACCATGCGGTTGCGGTGGAGAGGGGGGAAGGGGGCGGTATCCGGTATCTTGATTTTTCACCCAGGGGTATCCGGTATCCTGACTTTTTGTCCAGTGGTATCCTACCCTAAATTTTTTTCGAGAACCGTAAAAATCGCCCACTTTTACCTCCAAAATGCTCAAAATCGCTTGCTGGCGCAAGCACAACACCAAAAATGACCATTTTTTACGCTTCTAACGCCGATTTTGCTCAATTTTCCTCTAAAAAATTGATCTTTTTTGAACAAATTCCCCTGGGTATCCGGGGCAACCCCCGTGGTATCCGAGATTTTTCATTTTGGGTATTCGGTATCCGAAAATTTTGGATTTTCGGTATCCGGTATCCTGACTTTTTGATTTCCCAATGACTCCACACTGGTTCGACACAATGTGCGACATGAGATGCGCTCAAACAGCAAACACTGGCCAGTTTCACCCCAAATGCCAGCACTTACTGCGCACTTGACGTGCCACGGGCGATTCGGTGCCGGGTCGGTATCGCAACATGTGCTGGTTGTACCACGTCGTCAACATGCCATCCGTCGACGCAACGCTCGCAGCCACCTAAATGTCAATCAATCAATTGGTAATCAATCAATAACGCATTGAAACATCAGCCAGCCAACCTGACAACCGCGTTCGGATGAGTCCTTGTAGAAATCAAAGCCCATCACCATCACGTCGATGTTCTTCTTGGTCTTGAACTGAAAGAAAACAAAGAGAAAATGATCACCATGACATTTGTTTCATCCTGCCACACACAATTATGCCACACACAACAATGGGTGTAAAAGATAACAAATCATTTTGACAACATTTTGTCAATCACGCACACGCACCGGGTTGTCGGCAATCCAAGGCGTGCCACCATTCTTTGCGTTCATTTGGATCAGGATCTTTGTGGTGATCGAGTCCATGATGTTGTCCTTGCGTGTCGTCGCCGTCAACACGCACTGGCACGGAACTGAAATGCAAAGTGCAAGTGCAATGATAGTTAGGGCACACTTAGTGGTATATCACTTCTGGGGTCTGTCTGTTCCTGCGAGCAAACTGACTGATTGAAGTCGAATACCACGCACGAATGAATTGTGTTGAAACTTGGGGTCTGGCTCGTCTCGACCGAGATGTTCGAAATCAGAATTATCAGTCGCTCAAAAGAAATCTCTGATCACAAATCACGCCCAGTGTTCACGCACCTCCCATTTCGGTGCATTTCTTCTTGATGGCATCGTATCGATCCTGCGCATCGTTGGGCAACAACGCCAACACCATCTGCATGCGTCCCTTGCCGGCGTTGGCCAACTGCACCGCTGCTTCCTCGATGCCGTGCACGTACGCGGGCGCCGCCGTTGTCGGCAATTGGTGCCTGACAGAGATGAGGAGCACAGTCAAATTGACTGTTAGACTTAGACTCAAAGTCGATGCAGTTGGACCTTGCTGCAGTGCTCATGTGCATAAAACCCTCGCACATGGTGGCACTGCGGGCGGCGTTCGCGCGGTGTGAAAACAAGAACCATGTAGAAATGCCGGCCAAGTGGTCAATTAAGCAGGCTAACTAAACTATTAAGATTAACTAAACGGCAACACAGCTCAAAGCAAACATCTGGAAGCATCAAATCAATCAATCACCCCCACTCACACAAACGGATCGTCCACCACGGCGAATCCGAGTCGACCGGCGTGTTGTTTGATCGAATTGTAGAGTTTGCCGGCGTTTTCAATCATCTGGCTCGGCGCGATCACCGCCCACGATCGAAGGTCGATGGTGCGATATTGCTGCAAACGGGTACGAGCATTGGCACAAGTGGAAAAATGCAGTTTTTGGAGAGCACTATTTGCAAAATGCAGTGAAAATGGCGTTTTGTACGGAATGCCTTGAATGAGTAGATACAGCTAAGTGCTATGGTTGGCGAGTTCATTATGAAGAGTCTTCATATTTTCCCAATTAGACACTGCGTCAAAAAACATCGCCACCACCACCAAAGTCAGCAGACAACAGTGGTGTCGCTGGGGGGAGGGGTTACCCTCTTAGTATTCGGTATCTTGATTTTTTCACCCACAGGGGTATCCAATTTTTTCAAAAACCGTAAAATTCACCCTTTTTACCTCCAAAATGCTCAAACACAATACCTACAATGTAAAAAATACAAATACTGTTTGCGCTTCCAACACCGATTTTGCTCAATTTTCTTCTAAAAAATTTACCTTTTTTGAACAACCCCCTGGGTATCCGAGATTTTTTATTTTAGGGGGCCATCCCCTGGTATCCGAGATTTTTCTCCTTCTTCGGTATCCAGTATCCTGACTATTTGATTTCACAACGACACCACTGGCAGACGATAACGACCCTGTCCCCACCAACAGTCCATTCAGTGAAACATCACAATGACGAAGCACAATCCACTCCCAACCGACCGACCTGCACCGTTTTCACCTCTCGCGCCCATTCAGCCTTGTCGCCGTTGTAGCGAATTTCGCGGTTGTCCCGACCGTACAATTCTTGTCGATTGATGCGACGCGCGGGCACACGAGCCAACTCACGGGACACGGACACACCCCACGCCGACAGGAACGCGTGGCTCGGACCCCTGCAAACATATAGATGATGGCGCACAAATGTCGCTTTTCATGTGCTTTCAAAATCGGTTCGGCCTGGTGTCCATGGGAGACGGGATAGGAAAAAATGCGGCCGGACAAAGTAACAAAGTGGGTAACTGCCAGTTTTCAGAGAGAGCGGTGCACCATGACGTCATTAGTACCACCAGATACATCACGGAACCACATGACAACGTACACATTCAACGCCTCCAATCGTTCCGTCGCGTCCGACACTCGTTGTCCGGGTGGTGCTCGCATGAAACGCGCCAATTCCTGCATCGTTCGTCGATCGGCACGTTGCGCGTCGGTCAGACCCGTCATGAACGCCACCTGCAATCATGACAGCCTCGTAGAGTGGTACACAGCATGTCAGGCCAAAGTCGATCATACGTTGCAAATTGCCCGGCTGATGAAAATTTTCGGGCCGGCCACAATTGAATATGTTCTTGAAAATTCCAACCTGCGGCACCAGATAGATCTGCTTGGTCGTGTCCATCACGGCGTCGGGACGAGGCGGGCCTTCTTTCTTGGCACGCGACATCTGAAAAACACACAAAAAGCTGCTTGATAGATAAGAAAACAAATCAAGAATCAAGACAAGGCACAACACTAACGATCATCGGCTGATATTGGTCGGTGATCAACGCAGCAATTCGCTCGCCGTATTGCGTCAGCAGATATTGACGGAATGACATCATCGTGCCATCTTGACGCTCGAATTGCGAATCGGGGTGCACATCCCACTCGATCGCGTCCACACGGTAGAACTTGTTGTTGTAGCTGAAATCGGGAGGCGTTATTTGGACGCACAAAGCGACGAGGCAAACACGAATTACCTTTCCATGATTAAATCAAGCAAGCAATGTTTCAAAAACAAAACACTGAGCACCGACCGCGTGATCACCGTGCGTCCGAGCAACATCGCCTCCACACGCGCGCGCACCTGTTGGTCTTGCCACGTCGACGGGTTGTTCGGATCCTGCAATGGTGGTCAGGTCAGACAAAGTGCATTAAATGCCATCGGGTGTGGGTCTGATATGACTGCGAAGCATTGGCTGGCCGCTCACTGGTGACGCACGCACGAGCAAACAAACAATCAAACCACTAGACCGCAGCGTTGCACTATTCATACCCATGGCCCGGCAAGAATACATCAAATTTTTTTCTTAAAAACTGAATTTTTTCATGAATTTTGGTATTCCCCCTCCCCCACCCCAGGTGGTACACTAATTTCACCTCCAAAAACGTAGGGAGACGCACTATTTCACCGCCGGACCAGAAACTACACTGGCACTGGGGTACTGTGCTCAGGCTTGGAGGGATCCGACTTGGGAAGGGCGGGGGGTGGGGTGGGCGTAGAAATTTTAGCGAGAGATACTATGCCGTACTAGTCTCATTGGAATTCAGTTCTTTTGGGTTAAAATGTGCATAAATCGCGCGAAGCGGGCAAATTTTTGCACTTGTGGTTGATTTTGGCCGCTTCTTAGCCATTTTGGACCAAAAAAGGTACTTTGGGGAGAAATTTGGGAAAAATTGGGAGAAATACTGTACCAGAGAGGGGGAGACCGTACCTGAGCGCGGGGGCCGCATACCGTACCGGCGCATGGGGGCAAGATCCCTATCCTCCAGCCACAGCATTGCTCATCAATATCAATAAACCAATGATCCTCAAAACCCCATAATACGCACCCGATTCAATAGCTGGGCGATCATGCACATGGTCGAATAGCCAGTGTCCTCCGACATCATTTTGTGCGCCGTGTCCACCAACATCAACAGGTCGTTCTCGTACACGCGGATCGACGAGATCAGACCCGGCCACACCTCCATTCTGAAAATGTTGACACGGAATTGGAACAGGAAACAGATAACAGAATCAAATAACAATGTGCATATACTACAGTACGAGTGATTGTGTCTTACTGTCGCCATGTAAGCCATGGAGCACGAACGAAACATTACAAATCCAATCACCAACCGGATGGCAGGAACTGGATGGATCTGTTCCGTGTCGAAATAATGCCGACCGAATCGAAAGTAGCCGTTGACCACCATCAGCCTGGAAACACAATGGTCTGTTTGTGATTTCCCATCAAATATTATTGAACAAACAATAAGCCCTGAAGCCTGAAGAAGCCCGCTTGAGGCTGGCGAAACGTTGCAAATAAATTGCTGTTTATGTGGTAACGCGTGTCATAACTCTCACAACAATCATGTATCAAATCGACCACAACCACAGAGAGCACATCGCGCACTTCAAACATTTGTGAACAAACAATACCAAATGCATATCGCATTTTTGGCTGTCCATCACTTTCGCCAGCGCACCATGACAAAAACATCCACAATCAATCCACCCAAACCCAAGCGATCACTAACTTTCCATTCAACACATTCAACACGGTGATCGATTGTGGATCATCAATGGTGAGCACCTGTCCCTGTTCGTTGTTGAGCGTGATGTCCACCGTTTGTCCGTCGTCACCCACAATCTGTCGCACGCCGAACGATTCGTTGATGCGATACGGCGTGTACAGAATGCTGCCCGTGAACAGGTAGTGCGGCGCGCCTGGCACCAGACCCGGGTTCGCCTGAAATGTTGGCAATGGAGATTTAGTAATGCACTTCATCGCAATGAGTGAACGGTGAAGAATGGATTGACCTTAGCTCAAAAACTAATGACCACTACAGTGGCACGATAACCACCTTCTTGTGTTCAGTGAGCAGAGCAGGCAGGCAACGTTCTGCACAGATATGAAAATAATCTTTCGACCAGCCCCATGGCCGATGGAATCAGGTTTCACACGAAAGGGAACAAATTGTGAAGCATCAGCTCGTCTGCCAGCCAACTATCTTTTTTGTGCATGACGCAGCGCTGCAGGTAACAATAGCACATGACCGACCAACACAAGTCAACTTGCGTATTTCTTACCAGCTCATGTCAACGTCACGTATGTGCTAGCTGCAGTGTAGTTCCTGGTCCGGCGCGGCGGTTAGTGTACCTACCCCCTTTTCCGTGCGGCGGTTAGTGTACCTCCCTGGGGGGGAAGGGGGGAAGACCCAAATTCAGGAAAAAGTCACTTTTTGAGGTAGAAAATTTGACCGACTTTTGCCCCTTTTTCGAAAAAATTCTCAATATAACGGGTATTTTGGCGACTTTTGACATCATTGACCTGAAAATCACCCATTTTTGGCCTAAAAATGCCCATTTTAGGCCTAAAAATGCCTATTTTAGGCAAAAATTGAGGCGGCTAGTGTACCTGACGCGGCGGTTAGTGTACTAGTGTACCTTGGTCGCGGCGGTTAGTGTACCTTAGGGGGGGACCCCCCTCCCCCCCCAGGAACTACACTGGCTAGCTGTATGCATACCTTTATGGTTATAAACAAGATCAATGGTGTAGCCGGGGTGGAGGGGAGGGGTCCCCCCTAGGTACAGTAGGTAGGTTGCCGCCCCTCACCTGGTACAGTAGGTAGGTTGCCGCCCCGCATTTTGGGTGGTACAGTAGGTTGCCGCCCCGCCTGGGTAGCTACACCACTGAACAAGATGGAATCCAGGCAAAACGAACCTCGACCAGCCGTTTGAAGTAAACGGTCTTCGTTCGTCGATCGTCAAGTGGCGGTCGGAATTTGACGTGGTATTGGTACGCCACAACGTTCTGCGCCTCGCCACGCGCATTCAGCTGGACGGCGGCAGCATTGGTCACCAACGGTTGGTCGATCGAATGTTTAGGGTCTGAATTGGGGAGTGAAAGATCTTTCGCACAGAAATGGACATTTGATTTGTCTACAATTTACAATCAGAATCAGCCAGCGTGATGTCAAACCGATCAATCCACAATCATTTTATCAAGATTTCAATTTTGGAATGATAATGTCAACGAGCAAATCTAGTCTCCCTGACAAAAATTCTCGGTGCAACGTGCAGCAGAAGTCATCAAAATTCAAAATCAAAAGATCAATACACAAATTAGCAAAACCAACTGGCTTTGCTCGTCTTGTCCACGATTTGTTCCGGACGCGTGAACAGATACGGCTGCACGGCGTTGTCGAACTCTTTGCCGGACGAGCCTGAAATCGCACAAGACACCCTTTGTTTGTGACCCAGCACTGCTGTGGCTGCCCCTGCCCCAAACCAAAACAAGTTTTCAGAACGGTCTTATCGAGAGGCGGATGGTACAGTAAGTTGTGATTTTTGGCTCAAAATGGTATAAAATCGGTAGTTTTCACTCCAAATGGGCGAAAAATGGGGGGGAAGATTTTTCGGGGCGGGTGGGGTACAACACAAGTTTTTTCGAGTGCCTGTTTTTATGTACTAAAAAGTACATATATCGCGCGCAGCGCGAGATTTTTTGCACTTTTTAGGGTTTTCGATCGAAATTTGGGCATTTTTGACCGAAAAATGGGCATTGAGGGTAAAAATCGGGGCGGGGCGGGTAGGGGGTAGGGTACCAGAGCGTGGCGGGTAGGGGGTAGCGTACCAGGCCGGGGCGGGTAGGGCACCATTGGGGGGGACCCCCCACCCCCCAGCCACAGCACTGGGGTAGGGTACGTACCATTGGGGGGACCCCGCCCCCACTCCCCCCCAGCCACAGCACAGGGTAGGGAACCAAGGTACCATTGGGGGACCCCCCCACCCCCCCCCCCCCCCACAGCCACAGCACTGACCAGAACCAACACCGGGAACCCAAGTCATAGTAGTGGCTGGGGGGGGGGGGGGTTGGGGGGGGGGGGGTTGGGGGGTTACCCCCTCTCTCAGTACTTACCTACCACAAAACCCGAGGGGGTTGGGGGGTTGAGTACTTACCTCTCACAAGCAATTTTATACCTTTTTAAGGCAAAAATCGATGTTTTTCGACCTTATTTTCCCAAAAATCGCAAACCCACCCATAATACCGGCGAAATTTTTGAAAAAGTACTATTTTTACCTCAATTTTTGGCCAAAATTGTATCACAAAAACGGTGTTTTTTCGCCTTTTTGGGTGACCAAAATCATACCTCTCACGCTTCCGGTCCCAACCCCGCATCGTACTTACCTCCCACACATGGGCCTGCCACTGCCACTACACTGACCTAAGTGGTATTTGTTTGGTATTGGGTATTGGTCTGTGCCTGGTATTGGTATTGGGTATTGGTATTGGATCTGATTTTGGTATTGGGTATTGGTCCATGCCTTGCCTGCTATTGGTATTGGGTCTCAAAACAGGTATTGTGCCCATGCCTACCTCCCACACGCCACACATGGGCCTGCCACTACACTGAATAGGGGGAGGGGGAGCCCCCTCCCCCCAGGAACTACACTGGCCACAGCACTGCCTCCCCCAGCCCCAGCCACAGCAGTGTGACCGTGCGTGACACAGTAATACATTTGAAATGTTTTTTGATTTTGCATGACCAACTTTTATTGCTGCCGGAGCGCTTGCCGCCACTGGCACTCATCGTTCCTTTTTGTTGTTGTTCTGCTTGATGTAGTATTGCAGATGTAGATGGACTTCTGGACCGCTGTTGTTCTTGGTGGATTATTTTGAAGATGGATTAAATAAAAATTGGATGTTGTTTTGTTGTAAAGGCGCGGAGGCGAAACTTCTCAGCAGAACTTCTCAAAAATGCACGCTGAAATGCGGTGGTGGAAACCGTTATTTTTTTAATTCAACTCGCGAGAAACAAAGAAAAACAATGAACGAGATCGAACTAATCAAAGCCAAACAAATAATCCCCAGGTTTTGCCGCAAAACACACGCTAAACGCCTTCTTCTCAAATCAAACACCAAAACCGCAAACGTGGCAGCAGTGGAAATAAACGAGCAACGTGTCATGACTTGCCGACAGTTCGGCAATCTGATTAGCCCACCGTGGCTGCGTGCAACCCGCTGATTGGTTGAGGGAAATGGTTCTGTTCAGAATACGGTAGAAAATTCTCTCATAATTAGTCAAATTTCCCGCCACTGATGGGCATGGTTCATTGCTCAACGCTTCCTCTGTCACCTGAAACGACGCTTGAATGAAAATGGCTGACGTCACGCTGTGTGTGTCAATAAAATAAATTCTCGAAATTTATATCCGGTTTCACACTGCCAAACGGCCTAAGCTTTTATCATTTTTGCAGTGAATAACAGGCACAGATCACCTAGGCATCGATCGGTTCGCAACATCGTGGACCAAAATGATCGACATCCTAACTGCAAAATCACCGCCAAAACCGTTGTCCCTAATCGTATTCTGAGTGATTAAATTAATTGATCACGAATAGGATCTTCACGATCACATTGAACACGATCATAAAGATTAGATCGATGCGAAAGAATGCCGTATTGATCATCGCATCCGTGACTTCTCCGTCTTCGATTTGGTCCAATCGATTTTGGACCAGGTGGCGGATGGCCACCAGCTGGTGACTCTGAGAACAGATTTTGAGCAATGTGATTTATTTTAAGTGCCCCATACCTAAGAATTCGTCAGTTCACCAACCACACTGTCTTCATATTTGTCACCGGCCAGCGGGTTTCCGAAGCTGGCTTTGGGTGGCTGCTGCTGAAATTACCGATATATAATCAACAAATGGCAACACATCAGGTATATACTGTGAGGTAAGCTTCAGATCGGTCCGGTGTATCTCCGGGTCCATCCCTGTCACTTGACTTTTTGTCTCAACGATATTCATGAACTTTACCAGTGCCACTAATTTCGAACAGCATACTGCGAGGCAACCGTTGAAAAAAAACTTTCACACTATGGTCAAAATTAACGTCATCCAAAGCAAATTTTATCGTGCGTGACCAAGCAAGGCAGATCAACAAGTTCAATATCGGCCATCTGTCATAGAACAACAACTGACAAACGCACACCTTTTTGTTCGATCCAGCGAAACATTGCAAAAACCGAAGCATGCCCCCAGTGCGATGACAGCAGGAATGCGCGAACATGATTGCAACTGCTGTCGTTGTGCCGACTGCCGTGATCAACAGCTCGAGCAGCATAAAGTAACCTGTCATTTTAATAGAAAAAATTCAGTGAAATAGTATGTGACTGTTAGAAAGCTCATTTATTCCGATAATAAAAAATATTTGGATCAAAAAAATATCAACCGAGTCGTGAGAACTGCTGCGAGTTCTTCGGCAGCGAGTCAGCAACAGTACTCAGAACGACGGACAGAGCCAAGAGTGCGGTCATGCCAAGGGTGACCTAAAATTTTATAAAAAATGACCATGAAAGAATGCTTATGCGAACGGACCAGATGAACATGAACTGAGGAGAATCAATTATCCATACGAACCTTTTCACCTCTCTCCCGCACGTGCGAGCTTGGACTGAATAGGCCGATCAGTGTGATCGACGTTATTATTGCCGCCGGAATGGTTTGTGTGAGAAGATAATAGCCTAAATTATTATGCGAGTTGTGCTCTGACTTAAAATTGTTTTAAAATCGTCATGCTATCAGGCACCCAGTTTGCGGCGTATTTTGAACGACAGTGTCGCGGTCTCAAAAACGGCTGATCCCGCACCGGTCGTTAGTCTCATGTCCCGAATGGCCAGCACGCAATCGTGGATGGTCCATTATGAAATGATTTGAAAAAATTTTAAATTTCAAAACTGGAAATGACAAAAAGTTTTGAATAAAAAAGTATAAAAATGTAAAAACATAGAAAACAAAACAAAGACATCGATATATTTTATTTTTTAGTCCATAGTTTTTTAATTTTGTCGTGAAAAATAAATAGCCCCGATAACCCTGGTTGGTTGCATTTTCACATCATGTGGGAAGTCGGTCACATTAAAGGTACACTACTGTATTGTGACCAGTTGATAACCGAAGAACATGACTTGTCCGTTTGGCCAGACGCTTGCCTTATAGTGTCTTGTACTAATAGGTAATCACAACTTTCCATTTTTATAATTAGGCTGAGGCAGAATACACGCGGAGCATATATACAACATACATAGCCTTCCTGGGAAATGGCCCTGGGGTAGGCTCATTACGAGGATTCCGTTTAATCCGTTATATTTTCAAATCCATAATGAGTCTTCCCTCCAGGGCCTCTGCGGTATGAACTGATTACAATAGTAATGAGTCTTCCATCAACCGATCAAACTGATCCAGGCCAAGCGCGGCTCTATAACGTGTGCGGACACTTGTGGGCGATTGCCATAATGCCATTTATTATTTGACAGCCAGACTGGTCAAGTACAGTACTTCCGGGTGCTTCTCGTTTGGTCATGAGCCTTGGCATTAGCATGTGCCTGAAAGACTAAATACTTGATTTTCTTATTGTACAGGCAATTCAATGATATGAAGAAAGTATATCCCTGCACATTTCACCAGTAGTATGTATGTTATATTGTGATGTTATTGCAGTTGATCCCATGTGCTTGACTTTTTCTCGTGTTATTTCAAATTTAGTAAAACGCCATACTTTCCAGGGCGCAGCGATCTCTTGTCTCCACGGGCTTCCTTTCAGTCAGCCAGTTAGGCATTCATATTATAGCTGTTATTTATTTACACTTTTAGCTAATAAAATTGCTGTCAATTGTGCGGGTCACAGACAGCCAGGAGCAATTTTCGTATTATTGACAGCGCAGGACAAGCAGTTATTTGCATTTTTGAGTTCTCGAGTATGGTCTCTGAGTCTTTTCTTTGACCATCCGTGTATTTAGGATGTCTGTGACATAACTTTTATATGGGTCAAATTGCATTGAAAAGAAGCGCCCCATTACTACACAAAGCGACAACTAGACTTGTCAAAAGTTTCTCGCTTCAGAAACAGTAAGCCATTTTGAAAGTGTTGCTTCGGGCTGTTTGGT
Organism: Rhynchonema sp. JSB1_4; assembly: GCA_030248065.1. Lineage (NCBI taxonomy): Eukaryota > Metazoa > Nematoda > Chromadorea > Monhysterida > Xyalidae > Rhynchonema > Rhynchonema sp. JSB1_4. The sequence continues at coordinate 22,478 of JASAMV010007465.1, forward strand.
ATGCCATACCAGAAAGGTGTCAGTGGTAAAGGGCATACAGGAACAAAGTTCTAATGGAATGTACACTTTGGTATGACACTCGACGGTTGAACTTGTGACTTCATGACGTGTCATGTGTACAATATTTTGACGAACTCTCTTTATTCTTAGTATTCCGTCCCTCTCTTCTGATCACCACATCAGCATGCGGTTTTCGGCTCTGGTTTTGCCAAGTCATGCACTGCAGCACTCGGCTCACGGAACGATCTGGGACGGCGAGGGCTTGAAAGTTAGAATATACAGTATGTATGCGGCTTGGCAAGTATACGGTACTGCGAAACTCAGGTATATACCTGGCATTTACATGTACAGGCTGGAGGTATACTAATGTGCAGGATCGTTACGAGTCCATTTGTTGATGCAGCATTCTGGAAAAGCTGAGCAGCATCCGAGTCATTGAGCTGTTCTCTGAATGTTTTTTGTGGCCGTGTGTTGACATTTTGCGAAAAATTTGTTGTGGTCTTATTGCCAGCCACTCTGGGTAGCCCTGACGAGGGCTGTTGGGTTAGGGTAAGTCGCCTGGTGAGGCGCGGTTGCGACGTTTCGACAACGGATCCTGCTGTCGTCATCAGGCTGATATGTCCTCCGTGCGGTATCGAACTTGAGGCGTTGGGCTGTGAGTCTAACGCTTTAACCATTCGGCTATCGAAAAAAAAAACATCCGAGTCATTTAGACACCCAGGGATAAATACATCAGAGTGTCGCTGTATACAATTTTAGTGCTGTAATACTGCTTCAAACAAGTGAGCTATAATATGCTGAATGAGACTGTAGTCCATGTTTTTCCTGTTTTGCTTTGAATATTAATAAGTTTGCAGCTTCGCAGGAAACACACATATCCGGTGACAGCGCGCAGGACCGGTACTTTGTGCCCGAGGCTACTATCAAATCTAGCAATATATTTTGTTTTGTTGTTTACCTTACAAGCGGTCTGCCAGTTCGTTCGTTTATTTTGCTCCACGTACTACTCCACGTATCATTTACCTGAAAATTGTTCGAATTATGTCCATAACTTTGATTTGTAGGACCATGAGCGGTGTTTCTATAACAGACATTGCTGCGGCTTTGCGCAATAATCGTGCTCAGTTGTATCATGTGCAAGTTTCATTTTTACTGCCCGTTTCATTGCGCTATTAAAAAAGCGTTTATTGTTTGCATCCCAGTGTGTGGTGACCATTTTCGAGTCGCTATTTTCTTCAAGTCCGGCACCGGTGCTCACGCAACAGAAACACAATGGTGCCGCGAGCGCATGTCATGAAATACAACTTTTCTGACCATATTTTATTGCTAAGTACGCGTCCCACCCAACTCGAGGGTTCGGATCAGTCGTAACACGTATAGTGGGTATACAGCGTGTTGTCGTAATTATTTTTTCCGTATTTAACATTTTTATTGCTGTACGAAACGCAAACTACATGTACACACCGAGACTATGCTGGGCAAAATAAAGTGTAGTTTCTGGTTCCAAAAACAAAAATGGTGGGACATGAACAAAATTTTCAGACCCGGTTTGTGCATAGCATATGAATAACAAAATTGTGCCTTACAAACTTTGTAGTTATATGAGCGCCACCAGGTCTGGTGGTCCACCTCAGAAGCTGTCACAGCACATCAACTAAATAATTCACATGCCTTTCCGTTATGATTGGCCATCTTTTTGATTCGAGCAAGCAGACTCGAAAGAATACACATGTACAAACAAACGTTTTTAATGTTGCGCTTTTTGAAAGCGTTGGCTGGCCCTCGAAAAGTTCAAGTTCTCGTTTGGTGCAGAACTATGGCTCTGCCGCTTTTCCAGTGTGGTGCCCCTATGGTGTCGCTGGAGCTAATTCAGTGTCAGCTGACGCATAACGCTGATTACTTTTTTGAAAAAGCAAAAAATAAAAAATGTTTGGTATGCCCGTATGACCGCAAACGACCCATACCCAGTGGTAGACACTCAGGCTTCAACATATTCAAGTGACCGCAAACGATAAATTTTGAGATTTTCAAATTGGCGAATGCTGATTTTAAGCACACTTTCGTCACAATAACTTTGAACCGGAACAGGATTGTGGTGGCATTCGGGTACCATTTGGTGATGTTTTCAAGTACAAATAAACGACCGGAAATACATACAGCCCGCGGCCTGCCGTCAAACGACTTGATGACACACTGTTTTATGTTCCAGTGACATTATTTTGGTTGTTTTGTGGCCAAAAAACAACGAGCGAATTGCGGTGTTGAGCTTGTTCAGAAATTTGACTTGGAAGCATTCTGCTGTTTGGAACGGAACTGTCACGGACGGAACCAATGGACAGGCGGGCTGTTTTGCGGCTAAAATCACTCTTTGGGTCACACAAACCACAACCACAGAACAGCGCGGGGTCAACAAAATGTTTGTGGTCGTTTATTTTTTGTACTAAAGAGGCTTGCTGCTTGTTTTCTGTCGACACTTCAGTCTCCAAGTCTGGCGCTCAAATCCCAAGGTTTGACAGGCTATTTTGTCACGTATATGAATGTTGTGTTCGTCACGCCCCCCTCAGTTGTTATTCTTTCTATTGAATATACGTATGTAGGTTACGGTAGTTGCGCAGCTTTACATGACATGCCTAGTAACGTGCATGCGCTGATGCTTGTGTTTAGCGTTCTTTTTCATGGAGGCTTACGCCCTTATGTTTGCGAAAAAAATGACACATTCTTGTCAATTTTCAGCGCAAACAAATTAACGTGTGTGTTGCCGAATTTGGAACACTTTTTTGTAGTTTGCTTTTTCCCAGTGCAAACAAGGGTGTGGGAAATACAATTCAAGTTCTTTAGATCCAAAAGAGGAACGGGAATTGTACTTCTCAGCGTCAAAACTGCAGTCACCCATGCGCTTGACCAAGAGTCGCACGTTTGACGACCATTTTGACACCTCCAGCCTGGCACCGAATGGCGTTTTTCGCTAAAACTTTGTGTAATTAGTGACTTAGTATTTGTTTGAGCTTGACTTTACGCAAGCGACAAGTACTTTACATGTAAACGAATGGTTAACCAAACGAATCTTTTCAAAAAAAGTGTGGCAAGCGCATTGAAGTAGACATTTGTGTGCCCTTCGGGCGGACTTAGGTTGAATCTGGAAACCGGAATCCGGAAATATTTCCGGAAAACGCATTATTTTTGCATGTAAATTTCTGCGTTTTCCGGAAATATTTCTGGAGTCCGGAAATGTTTTGTTTTTTTTGTATAAATTTTTTCCTTTCTGCCGTCCGGATTTTTTCCCTTTTCTCCCCCCAAATTTAAATATTTATCATTTTTTTTAAAATATTCTTTCCAACTCCTCACCCAATCCTTTTCCGAAAAATTCCATCCAAATTTTTAATTTTTATCAATATTTTCTTCTTTTCCCAGATCAAAGAACTCATTTTAACATTGTCTTCATCTACTGATCGCCAGATAACATCGAAATAATTTTCACGTCCGAGAAGCATCGTTTTACTCACTTTATCTCTAATTCATGCTTGGCGTCACCCACGGTGCCTAGCCGTACCTGCTTATGAACTTAGCGTGAGCAATTAGGTTCCATACATAAGCTTGTAGGGTAGCGCACAGCGTGATGCAGGAAGGTTCACACGCGAGCTTTCGCGGCATTTACACAGAGTAGGCGTTCCCAACTTTGCATATCTCCAAGGAGACTAAACAGAGAAGTATTCTGGGATGACCCAGCCTTTTGTTTGTTCATCTTTTTTGCGATAAAAGTGCAAATTATGGGCGTTTCCCGTTAACATTCGTTTGTGATTGAAATTCCAAAGTTGGTGACTAATCGGCTGATAAAATCTTTGCTACATTCCGGTCAATTCCAAGTTCATTATTATTCGGTGACCGTAGGGTCTGCCTCCCCACGCAGAGCTTACAGAAGTAAGATTCCCACACTTGATCCCATTGCCCACCTTTCAGCACATCAGCGCACTCGTTTTTGCTCGTGCCGGCCTCAAATCAGCAGCAGCAGTCGCTTTTACAGGATTCTAAAAAGGTCCTTCGCTTCTTTATGCCCAGCTTCACACCTGAAGAAAGCCACTGGCGTGTTTATTCACTCTTTTATATTTTTGTGCCATTTGTGTGGTCGTTCGTTACTAGCTGACCATGTGTGGTTGGGCGGCTGTTTTTATCTCCTGTGCGGCGCTGTCTGAGTGCGCTAGTGTCATTCTTCTGAGATGAAACATAGTAATTTTTTAACTTCGGCTTGTATATAACTCATGCATGGCTAATCCAACTTTAGAAAGTCATCCAACCTGACTACTATATGACACCCCCAACCAAGTACAACTTTCGGCACCGCGGCGCCACCGTGTTTCGTTCCATAATTATTTCTGGTCGCTGTGTTTTTCTCAAAGCAGCCAAACTCGGCGACGTCAATCTGATGGATATAGCACAGCTGCAAGGTGATTATTTTCTGTATCACTAGTCGCGTGTTGTTTCGGATTTGCGCCGCTGAGACCTCAGTAAGACCGGGAAATTGTTCTTGAACCTGAACAACGAACATGAACCGAGAAAGACCTGATTTTGGACGCGAAACAAACTACAATCATTATGGGCACCACAAGAGCGTAACGAAACAAGCAAAATGTGACTTATATTTATAGCGGAGTATAATTTTGGGTGTTTTCCTGCAAAGCACGGCAAAAAACGCACGGTCGGTTGATGATACACAGTAGTGGTTGTAGTAATGGCATCGACTGAACAAAAACCAGGTCGGGATATGTTTCACAAAACCGTTCTCACCACATTCTTCCAAAAATCATGTTCACTGAATTAAATTATGCTTTTGCGTGACATTTTATATGCAACAAATATTGTTTTCCGAACATCCAATGCCACATTATTGCTTTACAACAAGCAGTCATTTTCCACTGACCACTAACCCCTCACGTTGCATGGCTCATTGAAGTTGCGTGTGTTTTATGGGCAGATGAAGCGTACAGTTTGTGCTCACAAAACACAACTTAGGTTCAGGTTCGCTCCTTCAGTTCCCAAAGAGTGCCTTGGAAACCAAAACCTTGTGTACTCCCAATCCAGATTATTCAATGTCAGTCATTGAATGTGAAACACGCCTATACCTTTTTCCAGCCTTTTTACCTCAAAACATTCAATAAAGTTCCTGTCATATTTTATTAATTAGGCGCCGGTTGCGTTCCCAGACTTATATTTTCTATTTCGAGGTTATAAAAGAGAAACCCATCACTCAGTCTTATCTTAGCAACACTTGTCAAGTCCTTTGTTTCCTGTCCCGGCCGCCAGTGGCCAGACGAACAAAATGGGCGGAGTTTGGTGGTGTGCTCTTGTTTTCCTGTGATTTTATCTTATTATGGGTACAGTGTTCCCTCTTTTTTCACTTTACCAACATTAATAAATCTTTCTGGCACTTTTAACATTGTTTCCAAAAAGGTCCACTCCTTTTTTGTATGCCTCCTTTGTTTTTTTTTAAATCCAAGGTCCAAGACAAATCACCGCGCAGACCCATGTGGTTTGCAGCTGTGGTTTTTGTATACAAGTTTCCTTCTATATACTTTGCGTGCGAGCCACTAATTATGTTTGTGACTGCCCTACATGTTCCTGCTTTTTGGCTTTCATACAGCGCAGCCGGGCAGGGAGATCTTTCGTGATCTCTTGAATCCTCTTGAACGTAACAGCAAGGGCGCAATCGCCAAACCAGGTCACGCGCCTGAACTAAAAACGGAACCACATGCAACATGTGCGTGTACATTGTGTCTCTAGGCGTGCCGATTTTTTTAAAATTGAATTACATACGTTATGGCCGTGGACGAGTGACGAGACTGAATGTGGTTTTCCTAATCTAAGTCCCGAACCGCAATTGAACCTTCTATTGGCCCAGATCGTCGGGACCACCGCCGGCTATAAAAAGCGCAAATCGAATTTTGTCGCGACCAAACATTACCTATATTTTTGGGACGCGGTGCTGCTGCAAACGCAACCAGTTTGATAAAATCTGCGCTGCCCTGCAAATGGCATACGAGTGAGGTACGGAAAGGCACAGTCCTAACGGAACCCCAATTTTAGTGTTTGCATAAGCCTTGAATCACCACAGCATAACAACCACCGGTTGTCTTTGTAACCTGAGACCCTATTCCAGACTTTGGCATAATTCGTGCGCCATTTGGGTCTATTTTGGTTAGCTTACGCTGTTTGGGCCCATTGGGGGGTCACTGGCATTGTGGTACACTATTATTTAACAGTACACGCGCACCATCTAGCAGACAGCCGGCTTGAATGCAAACAATATTTTGGCTCTTTCCATTCGAAATTCTGCCTTTTCTGTCTATTATGCACTCAGCAGCGTGCAGGTGCGTCTCAAATTTCACGTTGTTTTCGCCCAACACAGACATATATTATTATTTCAGTTTAGATGGTTCCGTGGCTTAGTGAGACATTTTATAAGTTCTTAGTAGACTATTTTATTTCGAAATCTTTCTTGCTTTATTTCGACTCGCTCGAAATTTGATACAAAGCAAATCTTTGCAAAATTACAGTAGCTCACCCACGCTTGTCACCAAAAAAACTGCTTTTTCACGAACAAAACCTCGAGTGGCATAAGTATTGTGAAATTTTTATTGTATCCGAAGCCTTAGATCGTTCTCTGTCAGTATAACCTTAGCTAAACGATGCTTTGCTACAGCAAAGCAAGTGTGTCGGTTCTAAAACCTGCTCATTGTTACAAACCTAATGTAAACGAAATCCATCGCGCTACACCAACCCGCACATAAAGTGGCATTGGCTATTAACCCCACCACCACCCAGCCGGGATCCCGACTCTTCAAATTTCTGCAACTATGTATGTATAAATTTTGTATCTTGCAAAAACTTTGTGCAAACTCTGTGCAACAACTTTTGTATCTTACTGTATGTATCCTGCTAGATCTAAGCTTATAGTAGCTATACAATTGCAAAGGTTACCGTTTGTATCCACAGAAAGTTGTCGCAGTCTTACAAGAGCGTCTCCACTTCTATGCCATCGTACAGCTTTTTCATAAAGCGTGTAATACAGTGTTTGGTTAGTTATTGCTATGAGTCATTTTGATGGGCCGCTCTTCTCCTTTGCTTTCAATAAAATACACGTTACTGTCCCAGAAAATGGCTAACTTTTGTATCTTATTTGCTGTTGGTTTACTGCTTTATGACTGTTCTATTATAACCATCAAGTGATTTCCCAGGCCCTGATGTTGTGTCTCTTTCCAGTTTTATCAGTTGTTTTCTGCCGCATATAAAAGCACCGATCGGGGAGTGGTTCTAGTTCCCAAGTTCCATATCAATCCGAGCTTATTTCGGCACCAAGCAAGTCCTGATAAAAGAAAACATACCGTTTCCTTATCACACTTCTTGTAGAACCGATTCATAGCTGACACTTCTAGCAAGAGCGCGTTAGCCGACGCACGTTTGTGCTTGTTTGCGTCGGAAAAACGCCTCACCACCAGTCCTGTGCACTACATATTGTTGAACAGATAAGCATCAACTTCAACATTGTGCACGGTGACCCAAACATTCATACCCACAATTTACAGCAAATTGTGGAGAAGCTTTTGCTCAGTCACCCTATTATCTTTCATTGAACATGTGCTTGTTGTAACCGTGTCTGAATCACACGTACAACCAGAACTAAACCCAGGATGTTTTGGGTCCGGCACAATTTATTCCGTTGGTGCTTTTTCTCATCAACGGCTTGGTTGTTGCCACGTACGTGGTATGATTGACAAGAGAAGGCAGTATGCGCTGTGTTTCGCTTCGCCTTTCAAACCGTCAGCGGCTTGGAATTTCCGCCATGTTTTCTGCCTGTGATACACAATATATGTATAGGTAATGCTCTGCTGTAACGAATTGAGAATACTCCAAAAGCACACATAATCCAGTGGTCGTTATTTCAACCACATGCTCTTGTGTTTGGCTCACTGCAATCGAGCAGCTGGCCACGTTGTTACATTCGCGTTGCACAACGTAAGCTTTGCTCATGTGTTGCCATACATATTGTTTTTTGCTCAAACGCAAGGGTCAGCCGAAAGTACAAATCCGTCTGAAATCCTGCAGACGCTTTTTGAAATCTGCTCTGAACTCCGAATTCAGCTCCAATTATTTATATTCACGACGACATCCAAATTTTCACATTCCTTGGTCTCTGAACATTGTTATGGTTATGTACCAGCACGATCTATGTTCCTCAACCGGAAGGGTCCGAGGACAGTTCCTCGCGCTGCGACTTTTCCTTGCCTGTGTCAGTTCCTCGCGTGGGAACGTTCCTCGCGTGAAGCCAGATTCTCCTCGCACCGTAAATACTGTAACCAACCCTTATTTCTGAGCCATCGTTAAATCCAAACCGTTATTTTTGTGGAGTCTGTTGGAAATGAGCATACAACACGGCAACTCTATCATTATCGGTCATGCAATGTTATTTTTTTACAATCCATTATCCGATTCGAGTCGGTCACTTTGTGACCCGTCAAATAATGATGCACCGCCACATCATAAATTTTGTGCACCACTTTCGGGCAATCAGCGGAGGCTCCAATTTCGTTCCCACCCCGTTTCACATTTCAATGTAACAACAGCAACATAAGTATATAACTAAGCCGAGCACCCAGGCAGGGCTGCTTTTTGTAAGGTTCCATTTTTGCCGCTATTATGCTGCGCAGTTATCAACAGGTGACTGTAAATTTTCTCGCCTCGTTCAGACTAAAAATGTTTGGCTTAACTGGCATAACTTCGGGGTCAGCATTGTTGTGGGAAATACGAACCACGTTAAATGGTCGCAAATGATATTTAGGCAGGCGATTTGGCCGGTCAAAACATCATTAAACGTCGTCAATACTATAAATCTAAAGCTAATAATTTTGCCGCAACCGTTATTTACAACGGGCGATTCAGCGGTCAATCGCTTATGACTCGCTTGCTTTGTGTCTGTCTCTTCTGTTGAAACATTCGGTTCAGGTTCTTGTTCCTGTATTGGGTAGGTTCCGGAACCGAAGGCAGAATAAATTTACGAGCGCAGTTTTCCTGCCGTAGTACTTGCGACGTCGGCAAAACGTCTTTGATTTGCGTTGCACAGTGTTATTGCAACAGTTTTGTACCCACATGTTTGGTTCTGATATCTTCGTGTGTCATCTGCTCTTTTGATCATTCGCACGCACTTTTGCTTTCGCGATATTGCGGTCAAACTCATCGCACTTGCACATCTGCACTTGTGAAATCCGAAGGAACTCCTAGTGTTGTGAAAATACCAGCAACAGCAAACTTAATCGATTCCCACTTGACTGTGGTGAGAGACAAATTTCAAACTTATTCAATACATACAGCACCTCAAAGTTTAAATTTCTTGTCCCATGTTTCCCTCTGTGACCCCATATCCGTATCTAATCTGCTTATCTTGCTGTGGGTGGCTGCCTGCTGCTTCACTTCTGGTCTCGTCGTCACGCGTCGATATTGGTCAGATTTATTTTGATCGATCTGTCTCCATCAATCGACTCTTTTTCGATCCGTCTCCCACATTGTTGCCGATCTTTTGGGTCATCCTACATTGGTAAACTCAGACGCCGTCCACGGGAGTCCAATCAGTCATGGCTATTTTTATTTTCAGAATCAAGTTTGCACTATCAACCAGTCAGTCTGTAATTATCCTCACTCTTGATTTAGTGGACCACTTATTCCGAAACAGCTTCAGGGGTTACTACGATCAGCCATCCATTTAGGCATTTTGTTTATGTATCGATAAAAGTCCGTAGGGCCAAATACCCAGGTCTAATGGGCCTAAAGATGCACACGTATGTCTGCGTACGCGCGCGAACGCAAGCCA
>JASAMV010007466.1:0-24317 GCA_030248065.1 Rhynchonema sp. JSB1_4
CCACTTCACACGCCACAATACTTCAAAATGAAATTTGGCTTTCGCACGCCTAAAAAGCGCCGAGATTTCATTCTGTATAATATTTGGTGTAAAAAGCGCGGACTTCTAAACAAGCACCAGAAAACGGCTTTGAAAATGGAACAAGCACTAAATAAAAATTTACGACCTTTTGGATTTGGCCCCTCGCTTGGCAAAAAACTGGATCCGCCGCTTGCCGCCCCCATTCCACATGTTTTCAGCCGAATGCGGCAGCCCAGCAACGTCTAATGTCCACATATCTACGCAGTCGCGAGTGTGCGGTGTGTGGTGAGCGTGACTGTCAATTGACCAACTATGGCTTATGCACCAGCTGTGACGCAAACAAACACAACACCGTTTTGGTGCTCACACAAACTGCCAAGGCGTTGTTGAGGTGCGCGATGTTTCATTACGTGTTGGTGTGAACACAGAGCATCAGCTCGGAATTGCTACGATTAGTGAACTATGGGATGTCACGCGCCAGTCAGATAAAACCGGACGTCGATGGAGGAAATGTTTTGCATTATTGCGATAAGAATTCGAGCTATGCTTGGATCAATACCATGCTTCTGCTTATCAATGTCAAAATCCGCCGTTAACTTCCTTCATGACCAGACCATGTTGAATATTCTGGTACTTGCACAGCACGCCACCAATGGGGTTGACTTACTTCAGCTCAGGTTCGTTTTTTTGGCTAGGCCTAGCCAGCAGCCAGGAAGACCCATGCACGTAAAACAAGTGCTTGAGAGTACGCTAAGGCCTGAGCCCAAAGGCGAAAAGCAAGTCTAAGTTGAAGCTAACCTAAAGTACCGAGAACGAGCTGTGCCAGTGCCAATATTGACAGATAATCCTGGTGAACCATAACATGGCAACCATTGTTCGCAGCCGTCACGTCTCCCTACATGCGCTGTGTGCGTCGTGCACGGGCACTACACCAGTTGGTGACATTGAGAGCATTGCGTGTGTGTCAGTGGACTGTCCGGTCAGACACAGACATGCACAGCTGGCCGCTGATGTTGCACGCGCTGATGCGTTGCTGCATGTCTGTGACAGTGTGATTGAACGAAATCATTGAATCCTTGAATTTTTAATCTTGCGCTTGATCAAATTCTATTCTGCTTACTGACTGATGTTATGACCTAATTTCACAAAATTGGATATTTCTCTGTGATACATTTTGATTGTTTGTGTCATTTTCGTTGTTTGTTTTTTCTCTGTCGAAGTCAGTGATTGAGCTCCGAAAACCCGCAATTCCGGGTTCTGTTTGAGTACTGCAACAAGCTCTGGGCGGTGTTTCAATAAAATGTAAACGATTCGTGAAAGACCAACGATTGCTGACTGAGCATTTTGTTGTGTTGTAAACTTATCAAAATTTGACCGTCTGGTGGACTAACAGCTCTTAGCTTTCGCTCCAAAAGAACTCGACGATAGGACTGTCAGCAGTTCCACAACAACCCCATGCTTGATCGGGTACAAAAGTCAATGAAAAGCAAGAAGAAAGTGCTCGCGTTTATTCAAGGATAAATACAAAATGTCCGTTTTGAGTCGATTCATCCGTTTCTCAAATCAGTGCCGCCACGTGTCTTTTTCATGTGCCCATTGGTTGCAATCGGTTGCTGCCTGGTGTTTCACATTTATGGGCGGAGCTCAACTGGCTGATTTTTCAGAACAGTGCGCATTCGTGTGACCGATTGTTGGAGTGGAGATGATATGAAATTGAGCATTGATCGTTACGTTGATCGGGTTACGGTGGGATCGGGTTTTGGCCTGCAACAAAGCTGGGTGATGTTTCAAAAAAACTGGTGGAAACCATGGGGAAAGGCTAATGTTGTGTGATAAAAGATTGTGTTGTGCGTTAAAACAATGGTTTGGAAGCATTATTTCGTAACCGTGTTCGGGGCTAAGGCCATAACTCGTCACGGGCGCTCTACAGGGTGTGAGTTCAAGGTGTGGGCTACAGACTCGCTGGCCAACGTGTTATAGCTGCGGCACTAATGTTTCACACATGCCATGTAGGTGTAGGATACTAGATCGCATTTTTGTATGCAAATGCGCAATAATTTTACAAAGGTACGCTTTTTTGTATGCTAGCCTGTGAACGTGACTAGCCCGTGAATCATTTGTTGCGCATTTCGAGCTGTGAAATCTTTGTCCTTGGGGACCCATGCAACGCACCGTTGTATGAGTGGCCATGAGTCATGTGCGCAGCAGACAGCTTTTCTGCGCTGCAAACAGTTGAATTTCTTCTGTGGATTTGAACTGAACGACCAAAATGGATCAATATTTCACACGCCTTTTACAGGATGTATTAGGGCACTGGAGCGTAATGTAAAATGTATCGTATTCAAGCTACTAATGTTGATCATTGACGTCGTCATTGCCGTTTTTGACACGGTTTGTTCATTGCCCCGGCATTTATATTATAGCATGCTGCAGTTGCAATTATTGTTATTTGATTATAATATGTTTTATTATAAATGTGTGGCATTAATATATTTCTTCAAATGTCGTTGCTGCCAATAACATAACGTGACCATATATATATCATATTATATGAAATTGATTAATTTGTGTGACATATTTTGCGTCTTTTCCGGTTGTTCCGCTTTGTTTCTTCCTATTTTTCTTCCCGACTTTTTCGTTGTCGCTCAATTTTTTGTGCTTACAAGGCGTTTTTGCGAATTATTAATTTGTGCGCGTTTCTTTTATTTGTGCGTAATACAAAGATTAGATAACTATGAATACAAGTTCATCGCCGTGCAAATGTGTGTTACATATGAAGGAACATTAACAGGAAACTGATTGTCCTTTTCTATGTATCCGTATGATCATATCCATTATAAAAATCAAAGTAATACAACCCTCACGCGCCAACATAACATGCGCGTCTTACACACCCTGTACTTATTTGTCAGATTTCACAGATTGCATCATGGCATGGCATAAAATCTGCCATTGCTCCGACTTTTCCTATATTTAACGTGCGCCCGTAAGACGCCCGTGCGCGCCCGTGGGCGCCCGTGACGTGTTATGGCCCTACATACAATACAGCAGGTGTTGGTTGCCAAATGTAAAATATTGCGATTGCTTACAAAATTTTTTTTAACATTGTCACACAAATGTGTTTGTGTCACACACCAAAAGTTGGCGCAATGTGATTTACTGTTGATGCAATCCAAACAGCAATTGTTTTGAGAAAGTTGCGGGTCCGAGCGCGGATTTGACTTAGCTCGGTGGTCTTTTCAGATCGGGTGTCAGTTGGTTGTTGGCTGGCACTAAGATAAGATGAGAACTTAATTGTAAGTGTTATTTTTGAATAAGCGTTAAGTGAAATATGTATCTACCCTGCGTGCTGATACATCCGAAATACACCCGAAACACATTTTTTTCTGTGTCCATGTTTCCGGTTTCGGGTTTTGAAAAAACCGAAACACGAAGTATGATAATCGAAAAAGTTTCGACTGACAGTATACATTGTTCACTTCTGCTACAAATGGCAAAACCAAAGCATTTTCGATGAAAAAATTATTTCGGGTTTCGGGTCTATCTGGTGGAGCCCTATGAGGTGCTAGTTTTTTTCGGCGGCTGTCTTCACCAACTCCCAACCTTTGTTTCACTGGGTGGCATTTGCTCGGGCAATCTGGCCTAGCAAGTGAGACAGCAGGGTACGGTAGTGATGAGATTGGGTGCTGGGTGATACATGATGCTGATTGGATGGGTTATGGTATTGATATAGTGATGTTGGGAATTGCAGTGGAAATGGGAATGAATGAAACTGACCATTTATTATAACAAGAAGACTTGAATTGAGCGGGTGCACTGATTCAAGTTTGCTTGTTCTTCGCTGTTGCACCGTTTTGCGTCGCGCCCGCGCGAGTGTAGGGCGAATTTGTGTGGCAATTACTTTTGTACAGTATCCAATTCCAGTTTTTAATCCAAAGATCTTCCAAACAAGGAAAAATACAACTTGTAGGGCATGCCGCACAACTAAAATCAACAATGGGTCAGAAATTGGTTTCGCCAGAAGTGATGGGGCGGACTGTCGGACTAACTACATCACCTTAAAAGAATTCGAAACAAATTTGACTGTAAATACTTCGATGGACTCCTGGTATCTTGTTATTTTCTTGTTGTTGTTCTTGTTATATCTCATTATTTTCTTGTTGTTGTTCTTGTTATTTACTTTCATCCGATTGTTTCAAGTGCCGGATGTTATTGGCACCTCGATCCGCGATCCGGCAACAACATTGGCAAGCAAAGCCTGCAGAATAGCTAGTCAAACATACATGAAAAAACTGTGAACGCAAGCGCAACGCTTGCACAAAGCAGGCCCTGGTGTCGATACCTGAATGTCATCGCACTCGAATCGTGTTTCGCACCATTCGATGGCCATGCAGGAGTTTGGTTGAAGCAGCTAAAAGTGTCCTGTTCTGAGACGTGACAGATGAATGACCACAAAATCCAGTTCAACTAACCAATTTTGCGTTGCGCATGGCCACGGGGTGTATCGTATCGTGCGGATGACTTGACGCGTACTCCGGGATCAGTGTCAAAGGTCAGTTTCACGTTCACCTGAAGTTGCCGCAGCATTCAGTTGTCCGTAAAAACACATTAGATGATGCAAGACAGCATACTATGTAGGGTCCGTTGTTAGTGATCTTCAGCATCACTGGCTCGTCGGCGTTGCCCAACATGAGCAGCGGGTTCCACAGTGCAGACCGACGTTATTGAAGCCGACGATGCTGCTGGTGCATCGGTGGTCTTCGTTCTCGGGGCTGACGTTGCAGGGGAGGGCGTGGGTCCGGTTCAGGCATACGTAGTTCTTTACGATTAGTGTTGTTTAACTTTCTTTCAACGCCCAATTTTAAATTGATCAAAATTAGTTATCCCACCATGTGAACAGCGATTTCGACGTACGGAGTTCTGGTCTGACATCCGTATCTTTTCAGCCAACCGTTCACCTTTGTCAATGACGTTTCAGTTTCTTGGAATTCCAGCTTTGTCTGTTTGCGTGGCATATGCACTGACAGTATACATTGTTCACTTCTGCTACAAGTGGCAAAACCGAAACATTTGCGATTATCGTGCATTGTGTTTCGGGTTTTTTTTCAAAACCCGAAACCCAAAATATGGACATGGAAGAAATTATTTCGGGTTTCGGGTCTATCGGGCTGGCGACTAACTACATCACGTCAAAAGAATTCGAAACAAATTTGACTGTAATACTTCGATAGACTCCTGGTATCTTGTTATCGTTCTTGTTACTTACTTTCATCTTGTTGTTTCAAGTGGCGGATGTTATTGGCACCACGATCCGCGATCCGGCAACAACATTGGCAAAAAATGCCTGCAGAATAGCTAGTCAAACATACATGAAAAAACTGTGAACACAAGGCAACACTTGCACAAAAGCAGGCCCTGGTGTCCGATACCTGAACGTTCTCGCATTCGAATCGGGTTCGCACCATTCGATGGCCATGCAGGTGTTTGGTTGAACCGGCTAAAAATGTCCTGTTCTGAGACGTGACAGATGAATGACCACAAAATCCAGTGCAACTAACCAATTTTGCGTTGCGCATGGCCACGGGGTGTATCGTATCGTGCGGTTGAATTGACGCGTACTCCGGGATCAGTGTCACCGCTGCGTCACAGGTCAGTTTCACGTTCACCTAAAGTTGCCGCAGCACTCAGTTGTCCGTAAAAGCACATTAGTTGATGCAAGACAGCATACTATGTAGGGTCCGTTGTTAGTGATCTTCAGCATCACTGGCTCGTCGGCGTTGCCCAACATGAGCACTTCGGGTTCCACAGTGCAGACCGACGTTATTGAAGCCGACGATGCTGGTTGTCCTTTGTCTTTGTTGTCTTTTGTCTCGGTTGTCTTCGTTCTCGGAGGTGATGTTATAGGGGTGGGTGTGGGGCCGGTTCGGGCATAGTTCTGGACGATCAGGGTTGTTTAACTTTCTTTCAAGGCCCAATTTAAAATTGATCAAAATTAGTTATCCCACCAGATGAACAGCGATTTCGACGTATGGAGTCCTGGTCTGACATCCGTACCTCTTGAGCCAACCGTTCACCTTTTTCAATGCCACATCAATTTCTTGGTATTCCAACTTTGTCTGCTTCCGTGTTTGTCCTAAGAGAAACAAGTAAAATAAAAGTAATGCAAAACATGAAAAAATTCCAAGAGACAGAAAGATAAACTAACTGTCTATTAAATAGAGAGTCGTATTGTTGGTGTCTGCGGTTGGGCCGACTCCGTAGTACTCACAAAACCATTTGACCACATTGCTCAGAAATGAGCAGTCGACACGAAATGATTCGAAAATGTGGCCGATGTATTCATTCGCTGAGGTAACACCAGCGACACCAACTTCCATGGCCGGTTTCTGGGACATGATGATGGCAGGAAAATTTAGATAAAACAAGAAACATGCAAAATTTGTTTGGATATTATCGGTAAGGGAATAGGGAATGAAATCGTGTTCGAAACAGAAGCTGAACAGACCCCTGCTCATCAAACGTGTACATTACCTGGTTGATACTACGGCTGCTCTTCTCCGTTGCCCCACGTGCCATTCGGCTGGAATTTGCGTGAAGTCCGCCACTTGACTTGGCCTGTTGGCTTTCACACAATCTGCAAATGATGTGTACGACGTTGATGTTTCACACCCTCGATGGTAACTGAATCTGTGGGTCTTGCGCTTTGATTCACAACAAGCACCACACTATATGATTGTTTGATCAAGAAAAGAGAAATCCCACGCTTATCGCACACCAAAGTTCAATGTTCCCCTTTGCATGCACAACTTGTGTGGTTTTCATGAAAAGTTGTGTGATTTTGCAGGAAAGCTGTGTGGTTTTTTGGATACCACACAACATTGTGTAAAGAAACTACACAACATGTGATGAGTTTTCCTCCTAAAATTGTACACGTCTGCTGTTTATTTTTGAAATTGCAACGATTAGTGAACTATGGGATGTCACGCGCCAGTCAGATAAAACCGGATTAGTGTTCGGTTGAACCGGCTAAAAATGTCCTGTTCTGAGACGTGACAGATGAATGACCACAAAATCCAGTGCAACTAACCAATTTTGCGTTGCGCATGGCCACGGGGTGTATTGTATCGTGCGGTTGAATTGACGCGTACTCCGGGATCAGTGACACCGCTGCGTCACAGGTCAGTTTCACGTTCACCTGAAGTTGCCGCAGCATTCAGTTGTCCGTAAAAACACATTGAATGATGCAAGACAGCATACTATGTAGGGTTCAGCATCACTGGCTCGTCGGCGTTGCCCAACATGAGCCACGTGTCCTTTTTATGTGCCCATTGGTAGTAATCGGTTGCTGCCTGGTGGTTCACATTTATGGGCAGGCTTGCTGATTTTTCAGAACAGTGCGCATTCATGTTGCCGATTTGTTGGAGTAGAGATGGTGTGAAATTGAGCATAGATCGTTACGTTGATCGGGTTACGGTGGGATCGTCTGCAACAAAAGTTGGGTGATGTTTCAAAAAACTGGTGGAAACTATGGGGAAAGGCCAATGTTGTGTGATAAAAGATTGTGTGTTTGTGCATTTCTGGATCAAAACAATCGCTCTTGGTTTGGAAGCATTATTTCGTAACCGTGTTCGGGGCTACATACAATACTGCAGGTGTTGGTTACCAAATGTAAAATTGCGATTACTTGCAAAAAAATTTTTACCATTGTCACGCAAGTGCGTTTGTGTCACACACCAAAAGTTGGCGCAATGTGATTTACTGTTGATGCAGTCCAAACAGCAATTGTTTTGAGAAAGTTGCGGGTCCGAGCACGGATTTGACTTAGCTCGGTGGTCTTTTCAGATCGGGTGTCAGTTGGTTGTTGGCTGGCACTAAGATAGGATGAGAACTCAATTGTAAGTGTTATTTTTGAATAAGCGTTAAGTGAAATATGTATCTACCCTGCGTGCTGATACATCAGAAATACACCCGAACTACATTTTTTCCTGTGTCCATGTTTCCGGTTTCGGGTTTTGAAAAAAACCGAAACACGAAGTATGATAATCGAAAAAGTTTCGACTGACAGTATACATTGTTCACTTCTGCTACAAATGGCAAAACCAAAACATTTTCGATGAAAAAATTATTTCGGGTTTCGGGTCTATCTGGTGGAGCACTATGAGGTGCTAGTTTTTTCGGCGGCTGTCTTCACCAACTCCCAACCTTTGTTTCACTGGGTGGCATTTGCTCGGGCAATCTGGCGTAGCAAGTGAGACAGCAGGGTACGGTAGTGATGAGATTGGGTGCTGGGTTATACATGATGCTGATTGGATGGGTTAGGGTATTGATATTTATATTGATATTGATATATGTTGGGAATTGCAGTGGAAATGGGAATGAATGAAACTGACCATTTATTATAACAAGAAGACTTGAATTAAGCGGGTGCACTGATTCAAGTTTGCTTGTTCTTCGCTGTTGCACCGTTTTGCGTCGCGCCCGCGCGAGTGTAGGGCGAATTTGTGTGGCAATTACTTTTGTACAGTATCCAATTCCAGTTTTTAATCCAAAGATCTTCCAAACAAGGAAAAATACAACTTGTAGGGCATGCCGCACAACTAAAATCAACAATGGGTCAGAAATTGGTTTCGCCAGAAGTGATGGGGCGGACTGTCGGACTAACTACATCACCTTAAAAGAATTCGAAACAAATTTGACTGTAAATACTTCGATGGACTCCTGGTATCTTGTTATTTTCTTGTTGTTGTTCTTGTTATATCTCATTATTTTCTTGTTGTTGTTCTTGTTATTTACTTTCATCCGATTGTTTCAAGTGCCGGATGTTATTGGCACCTCGATCCGCGATCCGGCAACAACATTGGCAAGCAAAGCCTGCAGAATAGCTAGTCAAACATACATGAAAAAACTGTGAACGCAAGCGCAACACTTGCACAAAGCAGGCCCTGGTGTCGATACCTGAATGTCATCGCACTCGAATCGTGTTTCGCACCATTCGATGGCCATGCAGGAGTTTGGTTGAAGCAGCTAAAAGTGTCCTGTTCTGAGACGTGACAGATGAATGACCACAAAATCCAGTTCAACTAACCAATTTTGCGTTGCGCATGGCCACGGGGTGTATCGTATCGTGCGGATGACTTGACGCGTACTCCGGGATCAGTGTCAAAGGTCAGTTTCACGTTCACCTGAAGTTGCCGCAGCATTCAGTTTTCCGTAAAAACACATTGAATGATGCAAGGCAGCATACTATGTAGGGTTCAGCATCACTGGCTCGTCGGCGTTGCCCAACATGAGCCACGTGTCCTTTTTATGTGCCCATTTGCGTTGCGCATGGCCACGGGGTGTATCGTATCGTGCGGTTGAATTGACGCGTACTCCGGGATCAGTGTCACCGCTGCGTCACAGGTCAGTTTCACGTTCACCTAAAGTTGCCGCAGCACTCAGTTGTCCTTAAAAGCACATTAGTTGATGCAAGACAGCATACTATGTAGGGTCCGTTGTTAGTGATCTTCAGCATCACTGGCTCGTCGGCGTTGCCCAACATGAGCACTTCGGGTTCCACAGTGCAGACCGACGTTATTGAAGCCGACGATGCTGGTTGTCCTTTGTCTTTGTTGTCTTTTGTCTCGGTTGTCTTCGTTCTCGGAGGTGATGTTATAGGGGTGGGTGTGGGGCCGGTTCGGGCATAGTTCTGGACGATCAGGGTTGTTTAACTTTCTTTCAAGGCCCAATTTAAAATTGATCAAAATTAGTTATCCCACCAGATGAACAGCGATTTCGACGTATGGAGTCCTGGTCTGACATCCGTACCTCTTGAGCCAACCGTTCACCTTTTTCAATGCCACATCAATTTCTTGGTATTCCAACTTTGTCTGCTTCCGTGTTTGTCCTAAGAGAAACAAGTAAAATAAAAGTAATGCAAAACATGAAAAAATTCCAAGAGACAGAAAGATAAACTAACTGTCTATTAAATAGAGAGTCGTATTGTTGGTGTCTGCGGTTGGGCCGACTCCGTAGTTCTCACAAAACCATTTGACCACATTGCTCAGAAATGAGCAGTCGACACGAAATGATTCGAAAATGTGGCCGATGTATTCATTCGCTGAGGTAACACCAGCGACACCAACTTCCATGGCCGGTTTCTGGGACATGATGATGGCAGGAAAATTTAGATAAAACAAGAAACATGCAAAATTTGTTTGGATATTATCGGTAAGGGAATAGGGAATGAAATCGTGTTCGAAACAGAAGCTGAACAGACCCCTGCTCATCAAACGTGTACATTACCTGGTTGATACTACGGCTGCTCTTCTCCGTTGCCCCACGTGCCATTCGGCTGGAATTTGCGTGAAGTCCGCCACTTGACTTGGCCCGTTGGCTTTCACACAATCTGCAAATGATGTGTACGACGTTGATGTTTCACACCCTCGATGGTAACTGAATCTGTGGGTCTTGCGCTTTGATTCACAACAAGCACCACACTATATGATTGTTTGATCAAGAAAAGAGAAATCCCACGCTTATCGCACACCAAAGTTCAATGTTCCGCTTTGCATGCACAACTTCTGTGGTTTTCATGAAAAGTTGTGTGATTTTGCAGGAAAGCTGTGTGGTTTTTTGGATACCACACAACATTGTGTAAAGAAACTGCACAACATGTGATGAGTTTTCCTCCTAAAATTGTACACGTCTGCTGTTTATTTTTGAAATTGCAAGGATTAGCGAACTATGGGATGTCACGCGCCAGTCAGATAAAACCGGATTAGTGTTCGGTTGAACCGGCTAAAAATGTCCTGTTCTGAGACGTGACAGATGAATGACCACAAAATCCAGTGCAACTAACCAATTTTGCGTTGCGCATGGCCACGGGGTGTATCGTATCGTGCGGTTGAATTAACGCGTACTCCGGGATCAGTGTCACCGCTGCGTCACAGGTCAGTTTCACGTTCACCTGAAGTTGCCGCAGCATTCAGTTGTCCGTAAAAACACATTGAATGATGCAAGACAGCATACTATGTAGGGTTCAGCATCACTGGCTCGTCGGCGTTGCCCAACATGAGCCACGTGTCCTTTTTATGTGCCCATTGGTAGTAATCGGTTGCTGCCTGGTGGTTCACATATATGGGCAGACTTGCTGATTTTTCAGAACAGTGCGCATTCATGTGACCGATTTGTTGGAGTGGAGATGGTGTGAAATTGAGCATAGATCGTTACGTTGATCGGGTTACGGTGGGATCGTCTGCAACAAAAGTTGGGTGATGTTTCAAAAAACTGGTGGAAACTATGGGGAAAGGCCAATGTTGTGTGATAAAAGATTGTGTGTTTGTGCATTTCTGGATCAAAACAATCGCTCTTGGTTTGGAAGCATTATTTCGTAACCGTGTTCGGGGCTACATACAATACTGCAGGTGTTGGTTGCCAAATGTAAAATTGCGATTACTTGCAAAAAAATTTTTACCATTGTCACGCAAGTGCGTTTGTGTCACACACCAAAAGTTGGCGCAATGTGATTTACTGTTGATGCAGTCCAAACAGCAATTGTTTTGAGAAAGTTGCGGGTCCGAGCACGGATTTGACTTAGCTCGGTGGTCTTTTCAGATCGGGTGTCAGTTGGTTGTTGGCTGGCACTAAGATAAGATGAGAACTCAATTGTAAGTGTTATTTTTGAATAAGCGTTAAGTGAAATATGTATCTACCCTGCGTGCTGATACATCCGAAATACACCCGAACTACATTTTTTTTCTGTGTCCATGTTTCCGGTTTCGGGTTTTGAAAAAAACCGAAACACGAAGTATGATAATCGAAAAAGTTTCGACTGACAGTATACATTGTTCACTTCTGCTACAAATGGCAAAACCAAAACATTTTCGATGAAAAAATTATTTCGGGTTTCGGGTCTATCTGGTGGAGCACTATGAGGTGCTAGTTTTTTCGGCGGCTGTCTTCACCAACTCCCAACCTTTGTTTCACTGGGTGGCATTTGCTCGGGCAATCTGGCCTAGCAAGTGAAACAGCAGGGTACGGTAGTGATGAGATTGGGGGCTGGGTGATACATGATGCTGATTGGATGGGTTATGGTATTGATATAGTGATGTTGGGAATTGCAGTGGAAATGGGAATGAATGAAACTGACCATTATTATAACAAGAAGACTTGAATTGAGCGGGTGCACTGATTCAAGTTTGCTTGTTCTTCGCTGTTGCACCGTTTTGCGTCGCGCCCGCGCGAGTGTAGGGGGAATTTGTGTGGCAATTACTTTTGTACAGTATCCAATTCCAGTTTTTAATCCAAAAATCTTTCAAACAAAGAAAAATACAACTTGTAGGGCATGCCGCACAACTAAAATCAACAATGGGTCAGAAATTGGTTTCGCCAGAAGTGATGGGGCGGACTGTCGGACTAACTACATCACCTTAAAAGAATTCGAAACAAATTTGACTGTAAATACTTCGATGGACTCCTGGTATCTTGTTATTTTCTTGTTGTTGTTCTTGTTATATCTTATTATTTTCTTGTTGTTGTTCTTGTTATTTACTTTCATCCGATTGTTTCAAGTGCCGGATGTTATTGGCACCTCGATCCGCGATCCGGCAACAACATTGGCAAGCAAAGCCTGCAGAATAGCTAGTCAAACATACATGAAAAAAACTGTGAACACAAGCGCAACGCTTGCACAAAGCAGGTCCTGGTGTCGATACCTGAATGTCATCGCACTCGAATCGTGTTTCGCACCATTCGATGGCCATGCAGGAGTTTGGTTGAAGCAGCTAAAAGTGTCATGTTCTGAGACGTGACAGATGAATGACCACAAAATCCAGTTCAACTAACCAATTTTGCGTTGCGCATGGCCACGGGGTGTATCGTGTCGTGCGGATGACTTGACGCGTACTCCGGGATCAGTGTCAAAGGTCAGTTTCACGTTCACCTGAAGTTGCCGCAGCATTCAGTTGTCCGTAAAAACACATTAGATGATGCAAGACAGCATACTATGTAGGGTCCGTTGTTAGTGATCTTCAGCATCACTGGCTCGTCGGCGTTGCCCAACATGAGCAGCGGGTTCCACAGTGCAGACCGACGTTATTGAAGCCGACGATGCTGCTGGTGCATCGGTGGTCTTCGTTCTCGGGGCTGACGTTGCAGGGGAGGGCGTGGGTCCGGTTCAGGCATACGTAGTTCTTTACGATTAGTGTTGTTTAACTTTCTTTCAACGCCCAATTTTAAATTGATCAAAATTAGTTATCCCACCATGTGAACAGCGATTTCGACGTACGGAGTTCTGGTCTGACATCCGTATCTTTTCAGCCAACCGTTCACCTTAGTCAATGACGTTTCAGTTTCTTGGAATTCCAGCTTTGTCTGTTTGCGTGGCATATGCACTGACAGTATACATTGTTCACTTCTGCTACAAGTGGCAAAACCGAAACATTTGCGATTATCGTGCATTGTGTTTCGGGTTTTTTTTCAAAACCCGAAACCCAAAATATGGACATGGAAAAAAATTATTTCGGGTTTCGGGTCTATCGGGCTGGCGACTAACTACATCACGTCAAAAGAATTCGAAACAAATTTGACTGTGATACTTCGATAGACTCCTGGCATCTCGTTATCGTTCTTGTTACTTACTTTCATCTTGTTGTTTCAAGTGGCGGATGTTATTGGCACCACGATCCGCGATCCGGCAACAACATTGGCAAAAAATGCCTGCAGAATAGCTAGTCAAACATACATGAAAAAAACTGTGAACACAAGTGCAACGCTTGCACAAAAGCAGGCCCTGGTGTCCGATACCTGAACGTTCTCGCATTCGAATCGGGTTCGCACCATTCGATGGCCATGCAGGTGTTTGATTGAACCGGCTAAAAATGTCCTGTTCTGAGACGTGACAGATGAATGACCACAAAATCCAGTGCAACTAACCAATTTTGCGTTGCGCATGGCCACGGGGTGTATCGTATCGTGCGGTTGAATTGACGCGTACTCCGGGATCAGTGTCACCGCTGCGTCACAGGTCAGTTTCACGTTCACCTAAAGTTGCCGCAGCACTCAGTTGTCCGTAAAAGCACATTAGTTGATGCAAGACAGCATACTATGTAGGGTCCGTTGTTAGTGATCTTCAGCATCACTGGCTCGTCGGCGTTGCCCAACATGAGCACTTCGGGTTCCACAGTGCAGACCGACGTTATTGAAGCCGACGATGCTGGTTGTCCTTTGTCTTTGTTGTCTTTTGTCTCGGTTGTCTTCGTTCTCGGAGGTGATGTTATAGGGGTGGGTGTGGGGCCGGTTCGGGCATAGTTCTGGACGATCAGGGTTGTTTAACTTTCTTTCAAGCCCAATTTAAAATTGATCAAAATTAGTTATCCCACCAGATGAACAGCGATTTCGACGTATGGAGTCCTGGTCTGACATCCGTACCTCTTGAGCCAACCGTTCACCTTTTTCAATGCCACATCAATTTCTTGGTATTCCAACTTTGTCTGCTTCCGTGTTTGTCCTAAGAGAAACAAGTAAAATAAAAGTAATGCAAAACATGAAAAAATTCCAAGAGACAGAAAGATAAACTAACTGTCTATTAAATAGAGAGTCGTATTGTTGGTGTCTGCGGTTGGGCCGACTCCGTAGTACTCACAAAACCATTTGACCACATTGCTCAGAAATGAGCAGTCGACACGAAATGCTTCGAAAATGTGGCCGATGTATTCATTCGCTGAGGTAACACCAGCGACACCAACTTCCATGGCCGGTTTCTGGGACATGATGATGGCAGGAAAATTTAGATAAAACAAGAAACATGCAAAATTTGTTTGGATATTATCGGTAAGGGAATAGGGAATGAAATCGTGTTCGAAACAGAAGCTGAACAGACCCCTGCTCATCAAACGTGTACATTACCTGGTTGATACTACGGCTGCTCTTCTCCGTTGCCCCACATGCCATTCGGCTGGAATTTGCGCGAAGTCCGCCACTTGACTTGGCCTGTTGGCTTTCACACAATCTGCAAATGATGTGTACGACGTTGATGGTTCACACCCTCGATGGTAACTGAATCTGTGGGTCTTGCGCTTTGATTCACAACAAGCACCACACTATATGATTGTTTGATCAAGAAAAGAGAAATCCCACGCTTATCGCACACCAAAGTTCAATGTTCCCCTTTGCATGCACAACTTGTGTGGTTTTCATGAAAAGTTGTGTGATTTTGCAGGAAAGCTGTGTGGTTTTTTTGGATACCACACAGCATTGTGTAAAGAAACTACACAACATGTGATGAGTTTTCCTCCTAAAATTGTACACGTCTGCTGTTTATTTTTGAAATTGCAACGATTAGTGAACTATGGGATGTCACGCGCCAGTCAGATAAAACCGGATTAGTGTTCGGTTGAACCGGCTAAAAATGTCCTGTTCTGAGACGTGACAGATGAATGACCACAAAATCCAGTGCAACTAACCAATTTTGCGTTGCGCATGGCCACGGGGTGTATCGTATCGTGCGGTTGAATTGACGCGTACTCCGGGATCACTGTCACCGCTGCGTCACAGGTCAGTTTCACGTTCACCTGAAGTTGCCGCAGCATTCAGTTTTCCGTAAAAACACATTGAATGATGCAAGGCAGCATACTATGTAGGGTTCAGCATCACTGGCTCGTCGGCGTTGCCCAACATGAGCCACGTGTCCTTTTTATGTGCCCATTTGCGTTGCGCATGGCCACGGGGTGTATCGTATCGTGCGGTTGAATTGACGCGTACTCCGGGATCAGTGTCACCGCTGCGTCACAGGTCAGTTTCACGTTCACCTAAAGTTGCCGCAGCACTCAGTTGTCCTTAAAAGCACATTAGTTGATGCAAGACAGCATACTATGTAGGGTCCGTTGTTAGTGATCTTCAGCATCACTGGCTCGTCGGCGTTGCCCAACATGAGCACTTCGGGTTCCACAGTGCAGACCGACGTTATTGAAGCCGACGATGCTGGTTGTCCTTTGTCTTTGTTGTCTTTTGTCTCGGTTGTCTTCGTTCTCGGAGGTGATGTTATAGGGGTGGGTGTGCGGCCGGTTCGGGCATAGTTCTGGACGATCAGGGTTGTTTAACTTTCTTTCAAGGCCCAATTTAAAATTGATCAAAATTAGTTATCCCACCAGATGAACAGCGATTTCGACGAATGGAGTCCTGGTCTGACATCCGTACCTCTTGAGCCAACCGTTCACCTTTTTCAATGCCACATCAATTTCTTGGTATTCCAACTTTGTCTGCTTCCGTGTTTGTCCTAAGAGAAACAAGTAAAATAAAAGTAATGCAAAACATGAAAAAATTCCAAGAGACAGAAAAATAAACTAACTGTCTATTAAATAGAGAGTCGTATTGTTGGTGTCTGCGGTTGGGCCGACTCCGTAGTACTCACAAAACCATTTGACCACATTGCTCAGAAATGAGCAGTCGACACGAAATGATTCGAAAATGTGGCCGATGTATTCATTCGCTGAGGTAACACCAGCGACACCAACTTCCATGGCCGGTTTCTGGGACATGATGATGGCAGGAAAATTTAGATAAAACAAGAAACATGCAAAATTTGTTTGGATATTATCGGTAAGGGAATAGGGAATGAAATCGTGTTCGAAACAGAAGCTGAACAGACCCCTGCTCATCAAACGTGTACATTACCTGGTTGATACTACGGCTGCTCTTCTCCGTTGCCCCACATGCCATTCGGCTGGAATTTGCGTGAAGTCCGCCACTTGACTTGGCCTGTTGGCTTTCACACAATCTGCAAATGATGTGTACGACGTTGATGGTTCACACCCTCGATGGTAACTGAATCTGTGGGTCTTGCGCTTTGATTCACAACAAGCACCACACTATATGATTGTTTGATCAAGAAAAGAGAAATCCCACGCTTATCGCACACCAAAGTTCAATGTTCCCCTTTGCATGCACAACTTGTGTGGTTTTCATGAAAAGTTGTGTGATTTTGCAGGAAAGCTGTGTGGTTTTTTTGGATACCACACAACATTGTGTAAAGAAACTACACAACCAACGATTAGTGAACTACGGGATGTCACGCGCCAGTCAGATAAAACCGGATTAGTGTTCGGTTGAACCGGCTAAAAATGTCCTGTTCTGAGACGTGACAGATGAATGACCACAAAATCCAGTGCAACTAACCAATTTTGCGTTGCGCATGGCCACGGGGTGTATCGTATCGTGCGGTTGAATTGACGCGTACTCCGGGATCACTGTCACCGCTGCGTCACAGGTCAGTTTCACGTTCACCTGAAGTTGCCGCAGCATTCAGTTTTCCGTAAAAACACATTGAATGATGCAAGACAGCATACTATGTAGGGTTCAGCATCACTGGCTCGTCGGCGTTGCCCAACATGAGCCACGTGTCCTTTTTATGTGCCCATTGGTAGTAATCGGTTGCTGCCTGGTGGTTCACATTTATGGGCAGACTTGCTGATTTTTCAGAACAGTGCGCATTCATGTGACCGATTTGTTGGAGTGGAGATGGTGTAAAATTGAGCATAGATCGTTACGTTGATCGGGTTACGGTGGGATCGTCTGCAACAAAAGTTGGGTGATGTTTCAAAAAACTGGTGGAAACTATGGGGAAAGGCCAATGTTGTGTGATAAAAGATTGTGTGTTTGTGCATTTCTGGATCAAAACAATCGCTCTTGGTTTGGAAGCATTATTTCGTAACCGTGTTCGGGGCTACATACAATACTGCAGGTGTTGGTTGCCAAATGTAAAATTGCGATTACTTGCAAAAAAAATTTTTACCATTGTCACGCAAGCGCGTTTGTGTCACACGCCAAAAGTTGGCGCAATGTGATTTACTGTTGATGCAGTCCAAACAGCAATTGTTTTGAGAAAGTTGCGGGTCCGAGCACGGATTTGACTTAGCTCGGTGGTCTTTTCAGATCGGGTGTCAGTTGGTTGTAGGCTGGCACTAAGATAAGATGAGAACTCAATTGTAAGTGTTATTTTTGAATAAGCGTTAAGTGAAATATGTATCTACCCTGCGTGCTGATACTTCCGAAATACACCCGAAACACATTTTTTTCTGTGTCCATGTTTCCGGTTTCGGGTTTTGAAAAAAACCGAAACACGAAGTATGATAATCGAAAAAGTTTCGACTGACAGTATACATTGTTCACTTCTGCTACAAATGGCAAAACCAAAACATTTTCGATGAAAAAATTATTTCGGGTTTCGGGTCTATCTGGTGGAGCCCTATGAGGTGCTAGTTTTTTCGGCGGCTGTCTTCACCAACTCCCAACCTTTGTTTCACTGGGTGGCATTTGCTCGGGCAATCTGGCCTAGCAAGTGAGACAGCAGGGTACGGTAGTGATGAGATTGGGTGCTGGGTG
Organism: Rhynchonema sp. JSB1_4; assembly: GCA_030248065.1. Lineage (NCBI taxonomy): Eukaryota > Metazoa > Nematoda > Chromadorea > Monhysterida > Xyalidae > Rhynchonema > Rhynchonema sp. JSB1_4. The sequence goes on from JASAMV010007466.1 coordinate 18,382, forward strand.
ATACATGATGCTGATTGGATGGGTTATGGTATTGATATAGTGATGTTGGGAATTGCAGTGGAAATGGGAATGAATGAAACTGACCATTTATTATTTGTCGTTTGACGAGGACGAGGATTAATGCATAATTTTCAGTTCTGTTAACATGTCCTTATCTTCCCATTCCCTATCTTTCTCTCTCCTTGGCGCTTTTTGTAGCTTTTATTTGCTGTGGTTTTGTTATAACCAGTGTTGTAACTTTTTTCATTTCCGTAATTGTCCCACCCGGTCTTGTAACTGTGCTTCTATCGTTAATTTACTTGCATGGTTTTATGCGTCACTGAGAGCAATAAACAAACAAACCATTTATTATAACAAGAAGACTTGAATTGAGCGGGTGCACTGATTCAAGTTTGCTTGTTCTTCGCTGTTGCACCGTTTTGCGTCGCGCCCGCGCGAGTGTAGGGCGAATTTGTGTGGCAATTACTTTTGTACAGTATCCAATTCCAGTTTTTAATCCAAAGATCTTCCAAACAAGGAAAAATACAACTTGTAGGGCATGCCGCACAACTAAAATCAACAATGGGTCAGAAATTGGTTTCGCCAGAAGTGATGGGGCGGACTGTCGGACTAACTACATCACCTTAAAAGAATTCGAAACAAATTTGACTGTAAATACTTCGATGGACTCCTGGTATCTTGTTATTTTCTTGTTGTTGTTCTTGTTATATCTTATTATTTTCTTGTTGTTGTTCTTGTTATTTACTTTCATCCGATTGTTTCAAGTGCCGGATGTTATTGGCACCTCGATCCGCGATCCGGCAACAACATTGGCAAGCAAAGCCTGCAGAACAGCTAGTCAAACATACATGAAAAAACTGTGAACACAAGCGCAACGCTTGCACAAAAGCAGGTCCTGGTGTCGATACCTGAATGTCATCGCACTCGAATCGTGTTTCGCACCATTCGATGGCCATGCAGGAGTTTGGTTGAAGCAGCTAAAAGTGTCCTGTTCTGAGACGTGACAGATGAATGACCACAAAATCCAGTTCAACTAACCAATTTTGCGTTGCGCATGGCCACGGGGTGTATCGTATCGTGCGGATGAATTGACGCGTACTCCGGGATCAGTGTCACAGGTCAGTTTCACGTTCACCTGAAGTTGCCGCAGCATTCAGTTGTCCGTAAAAACACATTAGATGATGCAAGACAGCATACTATGTAGGGTCCGTTGTTAGTGATCTTCAGCATCACTGGCTCGTCGGCGTTACCCAACATGAGCAGCGGGTTCCGCAGTGCAGACCGACGCTATTGAAGCCGATGATGCTGCTGGTGCATCGGTGGTCTTCGTTCTCGGGGCTGATGTAGCAGGGGTGGGCGTGGGTCCGGTTCAGGAATGCGTAGTTCTGGACGATTAGGGTTGTTTAACTTTCTTTCAAGGCCCAATTTTAAATTGATCAAAATTAGTTTGCCACCGTGTGAACTGCGATTTCGACGTACGGGGTCCTGGTCTGACATCCGTACCTTTTCAGCCAACCGTTCACCTTTTCCAATGACGCTTCAATTTTTTGGAATTCCAGCTTTATCTGTTTGCGTGTCTCTCCTGAGAAACGAGTGAAATAAAACTAATGCAAAATATATGAGAAATTCCATAAAAGACAGAAAGGTAAACTAGCTGTCTGCGGTTGGGCCGCCTCCTTAGTTCTCACAAAACCATTTGACCACATTGCTCAGAAATGAGCAGGCGGCACAAAACTATTCGAAAATGTCGCCGATGGCCGATGTATTTCTTCGCTGAGGTAACACCAGCAACACCAACTTCCTCGGCCGGTTTCTGGGACATGATGATGGCAGGAAATTTTAGCAGAACAAGAAAACATGCAAAATTAGTTTGGATATCATCGGTAAGGGAATAGGGAATGAAATTGTGTTCGAAACAGAAGCTGACCACACCCCTGCTCAAAAACTTATACGGCACCTGGTTGATACTACGGCTGCTCTTCTCCGTTGCCATTCGGCTTGCCAGAATTTGCGTGAAGTCCGCCACTTGACTCGGCCTGTTGGCCTTCACACAACCTGCAAAACGATGTGTACCACACGTTGATGTTTCGCACCCCCGATGGTAACAGCATCTGTGGGTCTCGCGCTTTGATTCACAACAAGCACCACACTGTTTGATTGTTTGATCAAAAAAAAGAAAAATCCCATGCTTGTCGCACACCAAAGTTCAATGTTCCCAGTTGCTGATTTGACATATGAATTGTCTATCACCTGCCCTCCCCGACCAACCAGGTATGCCTCCAAGCAATGTTGCTAGATTCACTCGCGCAAACGGACCATGACAGAGACTGCAGCGCGTTGGGCTTTTCACAGACGTGGCTTTTGACATCTGGCAGCTTTATGATTGCCTGCCCGGCTTTGTACCAGTGTTTGAAAAAATTTGTTAATTAAAAATTTTCAAAATAAATTTTTTTGAAACTCCAGGTTTTGCTTTTTTTAAAGAATTGCCCAAAATGGGCTGAAATGTCCAAAAATGGCCTTTTCGAGGTAAAAAAACTTGGCACTTTTTTTCTGTGGACGGGGCAATTTTCCCAAAGTCGCGCCTGCGGCGAATTGTATTGTCTCCAAACCTGCACGCTACAATGTATTAGATTATCATCATTAGTCAACATCAACATCAAACTGGTCGGAGACTGTAGAATCTACATAATATTACCGGCTGTCATCACACAAGTTCGGTCTCAGGCGATAATTTTTCAATTTTTGAAAAATATTTTGTATCGATTGTATTGTTTCATTTATCCTGAAACGTCGTTTGCAACACCTTTTCTAATAAAAAAATTTTTCTTCAAAAATAATCAAAATTTTTTAAAAAAAACTCGATAATTCAAATTTTTTTCAACCCTGCTTTGTACGTCAGTCTCGGCCAGGGTTGGGCAAAAAAAACGACGGCGTTTTTTCTTAAAAAAACGACGTTTTTTTAAAAAAAACGCCTGGGTCGTTTTTCGTTTTTTTAAACCCTGAATTTCCTTGATTTTCCCTGATTTTTCAGGGAAAGTACCCTGATTATCAAGGAAAATCAATTTTTTGTCCCATTTTTTCAAAAAATTTTAGACCAATTTTTACTTTGTCGAGATACGTCGATATACGGAGTTTGAGTTTCAGTGATGACCCCGGCCAAAGTTGGTCCCATGATGCGGGTCTGATATGGGACCTTAACAACTCGCTAGAAAAGGGTTGAAACCCGTTTATTTTGCCTCAGAACACATAGAATTACTTCATTTAACCACGTTTTCTTCAAAACATGAGCGTTTTCCAATTTTTTTGAGGGCATATTTTGGTCATCTGGGCGTTTTAAAAAAAACTTTTTTTGCCCAACCCTGGTCTCGGCACGGTGCCTTTGCAGGCTATAACGCGATCGCAGACCGGGATCGAACTGCAAAGAAAACCAGACTGTGTGAACCTTCAGTTGAAGGTGTGGAATGCAGCCTGCAATCAATTTCACGCACTCGCAAGGAGGCCTTACATCTTGAACATTCGAACTGGTTTTGTTTATTATCTGTAGTATAGCAGTACCAGCAATCGGTCAGCAAATTATGAATTTCGATTCTGGCTACGTGTCCATGGTCAACGGGATACGCACTGTGGTTATCGACTGAAGTGAGTTGAATGGATGAATGCTTCATTGTTCAACCGGGCCGGCCGCTGTTGTTTCTTGGGTTTTGGAGCTCGGTTTTTTTATTTTAATCGTCAGTTTGCATTTGGATGAAGAACATTAGCCTTCAAGAACTTCACCAAACTGACGTTTACCCACCGAAATTGATCCACCAACATGGCCGCTCGGGAACAAATGACCCCCATATTAGCGCACTATCTGTGCATGGAAATCAAGATTTCCAAAGGAAAATTCAAATCACTGAAGTGTGGTATAGGCGGCGGATTACGGTAGATTGACAAAACATTATCATTTACAAAGGTGGACGGAGATACAAGTTTCGAGAATGTTGGACGGAGATGGTGAACATTCGATAACTTTACCGCTAACCTCATGATTCACGCGTTCCGTGTCACTCTGATACAACCCAACTTGAAACAACCCGAATCTGAGTGGAGGGACCTATTTCGAAACTTTTCAAAATGTGTCCGGTCGCGCATGTGTCGGTCAATAGCATCACGCTACGAAAGATCTAATGTTTTATCGGGCTACCGTAACCAGGGTTGGGCAAGAAAACGTTTTTTTTTCAAAAAATCGTTTTTTTAAAAAAAACGTTTTTTTAAAAAAAACGTTTTTTTAAAACGCCCAGATGACCAAAATATGCCCCCAAAAAATTGGAAAACGCTCATGTTGGGAAGAAAACGTGGTTAAATGAAGTAATTCTATGTGTTCTGAGGCAAAATAAACGGGTTTCAACCCTTTTCTAGCGAGTTGCTAAGATCCCATATCAGACCCGCATCATGGGACCAACTTTGGCCGGGGTCATCACTGAAAGTCAATCTCCGTATATCGACGTATCTCGACAAAGTAAAAATTGGTCTAAAATTTTTTGAAAAAATGGGACAAAAAATTGATTTTCCTTGATAATCAGGGCACTTTCCCTGAAAAATCAGGGAAAATCAAGGAAATTCAGGATTTAAAAAAAACGAAAAACGACCCAGGCGTTTTTTTTAAAAACGTCGTTTTTTTAAGAAAAACGCCGTCGTTTTTTTGCCCAACCCTGACCGTAACTTGCCGCCTATCACGCCCCAGTGATTTTGAATCTCTCTTGTAATTCGTGATCATCTGTGCAGATGTGCGTCAATATCGGACGGTTTTCTTCCTGATAGACCATTTACGGATTTTTTGCCACAATTTCGCAAAGTTGGATATTTCTCTGTGATACTGTTTGGTACATTCTAGGGAAAACAATGAAAATAAATTCGATTTTTTCGTTTTTGCAACGTGTGGTGGTGGGTGACCAAACAATTCAAGCGAACACGATACAACCAGTGCACCGAAGCCATCCTTATGCAGTCCAGCGCGAGCAAATGGTCGGTTTCATTCACTTCCATTTCCACTGCATTTCCCAGCCAATATCCCAATCAATACCATAACCCATCCAATCAACATCATGTATCACCCAGCACCCAATGTCATCACCACCGTATCCTGCTGTCCGACTTGCAAGGCCAGATTGCCCGACCAAATGCCACCGCCGACTGAACCGCAAGGTTGGAGTTTTGCACTCCGTTTTTGCAAAATGTTCTTTCATCTTGGATTGAAACATCAGTCAGCCTGGTAACTGGCACTAGCTTGGCAGATCGACCCGCAAGCCAAACTTGGTTGACAAATGTTTCACTCGATAACTGCACCAAATAAAAATCATAACCAACCATTTTAGTGCCGCCAACCATTTTCGAGCCCCAGCTATCACCGGATGTGACCAGACCGAGCCGTGTCAAGTCCGTGCGTTCCACGTACTGTTTCGAATCTAATCCAGCTCCGGGAAGAATGGTCCAATCGTGAGTTTGGGTGCGGGGGATATACTGTATGTATTTCGGTTTGGTGTTTTTGCACCTTAATTGATTTCCTTCATCATTATTTAGTCCATGCCCATCAATCCAATCACCAATTCAAACCAGCCAGCTCTCAGCCACGCCAACAACATTTCAACAAACGCAAATGCGTGACGTCATGAAACATCAGCCGTCCCAACAAATCATGCCACAACAACGACAGCGACCGTGCTTGGGGTGAAGTCTCACTCGTAGTCCTGGATGAGGAAAATTTCAATTACGGCAATGAAGCGCCATTTTGTTCCAAGGTCGAATCGTCAGAACGCCATTCCGACCAATCGCAATATCCAGCCAGTGCAATCCAGCTATTGTTTCGATCCGCCGGAGGCCAAACAAATGCATACCAACGAAATGTCAGTCTTTCGTCATAATTTTTCGCACCTTTCTCGAAACATCACCCAGTC
>JASAMV010007468.1:0-25968 GCA_030248065.1 Rhynchonema sp. JSB1_4
AAAACGTACTAATCACAGGGAATCATTAGTGTCTTGTCTGTGCTTGTTGTTATCACCAGGTGTTATTACTGCACCGATCGGGTGCCCTGCTAGTTTTGTAATTAATGTTCCAAGAATAGTTATGGCAAGCCGACCCGATAGACAGCCTGTTGCTCATAAGGAGTGACTGCTATAATGCCTGAGTCAGCAAAGTTTGTCAGCAAAAATCTCGTATACCCATTGCCCAATGAAAGAGGCCAAAGACGCAGGCAACTCGTTCCAAAGCGTAAAAACACATAAGTGGGAGATTGGGTGGAAATGACAAAACAAAATCCAAGGTCACCTTAGATACAACATCGGTTTTCTAAACGAAGGGTGATCTTTGACAGCTTGTTCTGCAAGGTTGGATATTTTTATTATTTTAAGAGTGTAACTCAAGCGCTTGAGAAAATATTTCTGAGTTCTAAAAAGTCTGGCCAGTAGTATTGAAATAATATGCAATGATCATTCGCCGCAGTCATTCCTTGTTGCACCGCCGTTTGTTATTTCTTGGTTCTATTCAGAAATTTGTGAAATTTGGAACTTGCCTTCTAAAACGTTTGAGTGACATTTTAAAGATAATATCATGGCGAGAAAAACATCCAACCATGCACGATAACACGCCAAATTTGACCCTTCGTTTGGAAAACCACGTCTTGTGCATCAGGCAGCCGAAACATCTGACTTTTCACTCTGACGTTGAGCTTGACGGTGGACCTTTATCTTTGTTTGTAATCCCACCCAATGAGTGCATAGCAGCGTCTTCATTCTCATTCATTGGATGTTGTCTTGTCAGCAAACCAGGAGCACTGAAAATTTTTCAACAAGCCTTGTCAGCAAAAAAATTTTACTGACAAGGCCTGTTAGCAAATTTTGCTGACGTAGCTATTTTTGGAATGAAAAGGAAGACATCGCTACAGTAATCTTGTGTAATGTCATGTGATCACGCACTGGCTTGACTCACATCTCACACATCGCTGGTATGACAAGAGATAAAGATAACAGTTTTATTAGTATTTCTACATGTCCGTATGCAACGAAGGCCTTCGCCGAAGCGTTAGCGCATGGACCGGTCCTGGAGTCAAACTTGGAACCGAAATCTAATAGAGGCATCGACAGGAGATCATGTGCATCCAACCCAACTATCTATGTACAGACACAATCGTGATCTGTGCTGCCTAGGCAACGTGTCATCAAATTACGGTTGCTTGTGCACAGGCCATTTTTGTGACAAACACCTTATGCTCGCCTTACGAGTCTGCGGAAAAACAGCGTGCTCAAGAAGCCGTTTATTTCCTCATTTCCAACACACACACGTATTCAAACGACTTTGAAAGATGGGGTACATTATAAAAACTTCAGGTGTATACCTAATAAAACTTTAGCAGTCGTTTCTACTCACGTTTCCAGATACAATGCCATATCGATACGTTGGCTGTTTCAGTCTGTTAATTGATGAAAGCGCGCTCTGTCTTTTTTTCGCTGCCTGCTTTGTAGTTAATGCATGAACCTGCGACTTATGTGGGTGTGATGTGATGACATGAAAGGTACATACGAAGCGCACACGGCGAAACCAAAAATAGAACTGACTTTATCAGAGCGCGTGTCTTTTCTGTGCATTGCGTACCCCCGGTATTCCTTCGGAATATCAAACAATATCCAACGGACAAAATTCATTTAGCCTTCTGAAACACGCGTTTGGTGCTGCTACAGATCTCCCAACAAGCTGCGTCGCAGGGCGCAGAATTTTTTGGTCCACCGCGGTTGACTGCGGTTGCGCGCGGTGTTTTTGTATGTGGTGGCCTTCGAAGTGGCAAGCAGTTTGTGTGTCTGCGACGACCCGGTGGGCCTGTTGTCCGCAGTCAACCGCTTTTAGCAAAGCAATCCTGCGCCCTGGGACGCTACTTGTTGTGGGATCTGTACACCTTGCTTTCTTTGTGGGTTGTTTTCAGCGTTGTACCAATGTCATGCTTTACATACATGTCAGTTTTGCTTGACAGCCAGGTAAATCAGTGTTCACACAGATTTTCTTCGTATGATATTAACGAATGCAAAATCACCCCTGTACCCCATAACATTCCAAGATTTTTAACCATGTAAAAAAGCGTCTCCGTGACGGCGTCTCACTCGGGCGGGAGGTGCATGTGCCTTCAGCATAAAAAGCGCAATATGATGAATCCAATTAAGCCTGAATTAAGAGAGAACAACTGTGTCTGCGTGTGTCAAGCACAGCACACGCGCAAAGCTAAAAATATTTATTAGTCTTGAGGCGATGGGTGGTGGTGAGCTAACTGCCAGTCCAGCAGCCACGGCTGAGGTTTTCTCGTCGTCTATGTCTGCGTCCAAGTTCATTCAGTCATACGCGAAGCTTCTGCATTTGCACACGTGTTTTTTGCTTTCTTCGCTCATTGTGTCATGCAATTTGGAGCCCAAATGTCACTTTCGCTGCGTTATACATGCATTATTTTTTTATGTCCCAATACATATTCAGGCTTATGTTCATGTGGTCAACGCACATCGTCAACGAGGGTCGTCAGCGCAGGCTAATGTCGTGTGTATATATATATATAGTCCATCCACCAGCTCATGGCACTTTGTTTTGCTGCTGGCCGACTTGTTCCCTTCCTCCACGTTCTAATGAAAGAGAAATTGAGTTTCCGAAAAAATTATTCTTGCTCCTAAATTGCTTTCTTTATGAAATCGACATGTTTTATAGATTTTAATTTAATTTAATTTTAAATTTGATCGAATTCAATCGTTTTCGATACATTTTATTCTTTTTTTAGCTTTTTTGCAAAATCGCTCACACTCAATTTCTCTTTCATTAGAACGTGGAGGAAGGGACCAAACCAGCCAGCAGCAACACAAAGTGCCATGAGCTGGTGGACGGACTATACGTGTTTCAGAGCGCTCATTTGGGTGTGACTACAATGGTCTGGCTGTGTTGGCAGCGTTCACACTTTGACGACTACCCAATCAGCCGACATTCATACCATATATCGTTTGAAGTCATAAGTATAGTTTATGGTTTATTTTTGTCATTTCGATGCAACAGTTGGTTCGCACGCAAAACAGGCCTGCGCATGTTATGTATATGTGGCATTCTTTGGAAAAGGACTGCTTGCTTGCAACAAGGGCGTGACAGCTGTAACGGGGAATGATAGCTCTAATCCTGTTGATTATTTATCCTGAGAGGCCATGGCTGAAAAATCAAGATTTTTCATTGCTGTTGTTTGCGTGTGCTTCAAGCGTTACGTCAAGGGACTATACCAGCAGCAGGTGCATGTGCAGCTGTGGGGTGTATGTACCGCCGTCGAATAATATCCGCTGTTTATCTTTTTAGCACATCCGCGCTCGCGCCCGCACAATAAGGTGCGCCCTAGCGCTCAAAAATACTCTTTTTCCGCTCATAGCGTCGTCGGCTCCTCTAGCAGGGTTTATTATCCGATTACGCAATTTAAAAACAACTGCCCGGATTTGTTGTGCGGGGTCTCGCGGGCGACCAATTTGAATACGTTGTCGGTTTGGCTACCTTCACAATGCATGCGAGTTTGCGAGACAGCGGTGCTATATCATTTTGGTCTAAGTGCTCCAAGAGCGCCAGGTTTTTACGCTTACCGATTTGCGAAGCACATTGTTGCACCTGTTTGCCGTTTACACTGTTGTTGGCAGAGAGAAGTTTTGTCAGCTGATGCTGTAGGACACACTGTTGTCGACAGAAAGAGAATTTTCGTCAGCTGATGTCGCACTTCACGGGCCTGTCAATTTTTTGCCATTTAGCTGTCAAAGCTAGATTACGTTCAATCGGAATGAAATATGCCTTGATTATGTACCTACATCAGTTTTTTGAATGCATGATGCTTCGCTACCGATACCACTAAATTCGTCGACCGCATTTTTTTTCCATCACCAAGTTATACCAAACTGCCCAGGCCTGATTCTAAATCTCATTGCTGCCATGATCACGGACCGGCCCCATCAAACCGGTCTCGTTTACTTCGAGTTTGGCCAGATTTTTTAACAGTCGAAACTGGTGATTTTTGGATGTCAATGATCGATCGTCGTGAAAGTAGTTCTATGACCTCACCACTCTAACGCTCGTCGATTATTGATGATACTGAAAAAATTTCCGAACACGCTTGATGAAAAATCAGGCCAGTACAACTCCAGGTCGGATACCATACCTATGGTCACTGTTCACTGCGGGACCAAGGTCGATAACAAACTTGGTGATCGGATGTGATCGGTCTACCCAGTCACATCACATCAATGTGATCGGATCTGACTACATAGTCACATCACGTGATGTGATCTGATCTGTCTGACTTGCCATATGGACAGGCATTGTATTGCTGCAGCATTGTTTTTGTAATGTACATCCCTGTTTATAACATCAACCCTGTGTGTGTGTGTGTGTGTGTGTGTGTGTGTGTGTGTGTGTGTGTGTGTGTGTGTGTGTGTGTGTGTGTGTGTGTGTGTGTGTGTGTGTGTGTGTGTGTGTGTGTGTGTGTGTGTGTGTGTGTGTGTGTGTGTGTGTGTGTGTGTGTGTGTGTGTGTGTGTGTGTGTGTGTGTGTGTGTGTGTGTGTGTGTGTGTGTGTGTGTGTGTGTGTGTGTGTGTGTGTGTGTGTGTGTGTGTGTGTGTGTGTGTGTGTGTGTGTGTGTGTGTGTGTGTGTGTGTGTGTGTGTGTGTGTGTGTGTGTCCGATCCAAGGCATATCCGATCACATCACGTGATGCATCACGATGTGACTACCTAGTCATAGTCACATCACATCAACGTGACTGTGTAATCCGATTCGATCCAATCACATCTGATCACATCACCAAGTTTGATATCGACGCAAACCGGAATTGCAGATGGTCTGATGTCCCTGTTTTCCGAGACGCCCGACGCGAGCATGAACGCATCGACGACCACCCGGCAGGAGTTGTGTGAATGGCGGCACATATTCAATCATCAGACCACCGATCAGATACTGACAGTGCTCAGCAAACACTTTGGCGACAATGCGAGGGCCAAACAATGGATCGACATGCTCTATCCGCACACCGTCCGCTCAGGTATACAGTCCATCATCGATATTATGTATTATGTGTTGTGAGTTAACCGCGCTCGACACAAGAGTTTGATTACCAGAATATTCTTCATCTAGAATGTGTGGCGTATAGTACCAGTGTCGTCACATTTTGTCGTCACATCACATTCTCGCGCTCACTTGGGGCTCTATATTGCTTGCTCGACAACTTCATTTGACGACATGATTTGACGACAAAACTATTAGCCGAAAGTGCTGATGCGCGCCACCCCTTCTATTTACGGCCTCTAGCTATCGATGCGGTCGACTAAATTAGTGAAAAAACGTGCACATGGACTTTGTCATTCACCATAAGTAATACAGCAGGCATTCCCCCCGCATATGTTCATCATCAGACGATCGACTGGACCTGTCCACTTGTAGTAGGTGTTTGGGATCATCTGCCGATCGCCTTCGTGTTCTGTTTATTTGTTTTCTCATGGAGTATACGACAAACAAAGCGGGTCCATTGAAAGGGAGAAACTGACAGAAATTCATAATATAAAATCGAAGAACTTTACAGACAACAACACGAACATGTGCCCCGAGCTGGTGGAGCAAATGTTTGATGAGCGATACGTGTGTTGGGACCGAACAGCGGTCAACACCTACTCAGAATTGCAATGCTCGGAGTATCTGGGTATTGATTTCGGAGGTCGGTCCCAGTCTATGTATGTGTTTCGCGTCACGCACAGAGCAGCGGGGGTCAAACAGCGGTTAAAAACAGTTGATGCGAAAAGAAAGCGTCTGCCGGCTGTGTTGGCCAAGCCTATACTGCGTATATACATACACCGCGTTGTTTTGTCCGTTCTCTGATGTTTCACACTGGAATTTTGTCTCAAACCCAACGTCTGGATCATGTATGTAAATTTTTTTCGCCAGGTTCTGCGCGACGGCTGTGTGGTGACGATGGGCAATTGGGGCCTGCGATCATTCACGATTGTTACCATAAGGTTAGCTTACACAGTATCGACTGATTTGCGACAATTTCCTTGACCGTATTTCCCAAATCCGCACATTTTTTCAGTCTGACTTGCCGGACGTCGCGCACATAACAATCATGTACTACATCTACGGCATTGGATACACCATTTCACTCGTCTTTCTCTGCATTGCTCTCGCCATATTCTATCATTACAAGTTGGTGTTGTTGGACGGAAGGCTTGGGCTTGCAATGCGTTTATATGGTATTAATTAAATTCTTTGTAAACTTACAGCAATCCCGTTTCAGGCAGCTGCAATGTTTGCGCAATCAAATCCACACCAATCTCATCGTTGCATTCACGTGTCGTATCATTGCGTTCTTCATGTACGTCGGCATACGCACATTGGCCATACATTGGGATGCTGAACGCTCGCTGGAAGTCAGTGGTGCTCGTTTCGTTTGAATTTATAAATACACCCATTCTGATAAATTCAGCCGACTCTTTTTATGTTGACGTGATAGTGACCTGCATTTTACGTCACTAAGCACACCATATGGGGTGGTAACGAAGGATTGTGATCGATGATCGATGCTTAAAGGGTGTGTCTAACGTCTCCTAACCCCATGTTTTGTTGGGTGGAATTGAAAGATGACCTCGAAAGGCCGCCGTGTGCAAAAAACCGCGTCTTCTAACCAGCCAAATCGCGAAATCTTGAGGGTTACTTTTCGAATTAAATCAATTTCCGGACACAAAATTCAGACTGAGCTGACGGAAAAAAGCTGCGAAGCGAAACACACACAAACCAGCTTCTGTGTGTTAAATGAAACATTCATTGTGTCCACAGTCAAGCCAGCAGCCAGAGCGGTGTGTGTTGAGCGTCTACGTGCATTGTATAGGCGGCTGAGCCGCGCTTAAACATGCAATGTTTCAGCAGAATAATGCCAAACGTGAGTAGCTCCCACTCAAAAGCGCCTGGAGTTTTGTGTCCGGAAATTGATTTAATTCGAAAAGTAACCCTCAAGATTTCGCGATTCAGCAAGTTACAAGACGCGGTTTTTTGCACACGCCGGCATGTCGAGGTCATCTTTCGATTGCACCTCATAAAACATGGGGTTAAGAGACGTTAGACACACCCTTTAATCGATCATTGTAATTGTCCACAGTGATGTTTCAGTACGCGTGCACATTGGGTCCGATCGCACTCAAATACTTCATCGCATCGACGTTCTTCTGGATGTTCGTTGAGGGCCTGTTCCTGTTCATAACCATCATTTTCTCGTTTCGCGTCGAACGTATTAAGTTCTGGATGTGCGGCCTGGTCGGATGGGGTAGGTTGACCGAATGACTAATGTTTCACTTTGACTGCTTTCATTCCGAGATGTTTGAAACACATTTTCTCTTCATTAGGCATTCCGTTGGTGTTACTGGCGATCGCCGTTTCGTTGCATTTCGTTTATCACAGCAATCCGTGGAAGTTGGTCGACCTTACGTTTCTTTGCGAAAGAAAATATTTCTTTTGTACGTCTTCATAATCTTTGTGTTTAGTTTTCTTAAAAATTGACCCTTTTTTCAGTTGCGATCTTGACCACCATGTCAGCTTTATTGACTACGTCTACATCGGACCAATTCTATTCATTCTTTTCGTACGTTTTTGAAATATTATCCTTCTAAAATGTAAGCGTTTCACTCTTATTTTAATTGCAGATCAACTTAATTTTCCTGGCTGTCATTCTGTACGTGATCATGACAAAGCTGCAGTCCACTGTGAATATGGAATGGGCCCGCTACAGGTATACGGTAGTGGTACGGGCACCAGGCACCAGCAGTTACGACTTCCCGATTTGTGATGCAGAGCAGCACGGATTATGGCAGTAATCACCGCACAATGTATTCAATATCAATACAACCGTATTTTTTCGTCAACGTGGCACTTCAATCAATTTTGAATGAATTCAGCGGCGTATAGTAGCCCATGCCCAGTATACGAGTGCTGTTTCTTTGCTTACTTTACGATAAAAGTCGCTTAAAGAATGTTTAGTACATAAAATTGGGTTCCCAGGCTCGTATTTTCATAGGGCGCCCTTAGTCATAGTGGAAAATGGAAATGGAAATACAAAAAATATTCTATGTCCAAGTTTTCCATTTCCATTTCCATTATGACTAAGGGCATACTGGAAAATGGAAATGAAACAAAACATTTTCTGTGTGAAATCTGACCAATCAGCTGCCGAGAATTGGGTGGAACAGAAAATGTTTTTGTCACATGTCAAAACATGACTGCTGCAGTTTCTTTTCCATTTTCCATTTTCCAATATGCCCTTAGTCATACTGGAAATGGAAATGGAAAACTTGGACATAGATTATTTTTTGCATTTCCATTTCCATTTTCCACTATGACTAAGGGCGCCCATACTAATTTATTCTGGAGAGGATTTAAATTAACATGAACAGTCGAGATCGCCGGATTAAATTAATCTGAAGCTGGGAATCCAATCTGAAGTACTAGACGTTCTTTAATCGAGTTTGATCGTAAAATAAGCAAAAAATCAATGCTCGTATGCTGAGCACGTGTCATTAAAGGCTGCTGATTTCATTCAAAATCAATCGATTCAAGTGCCACTTTGACGAAAAAATACTGTCTAGCTATATTCTTTGCTGCTTCCTGAAACTCCTAATTTTGAGGTCCTGCAGCCTGGGTGTCAGAAAAGTAAACCCACATCTGGTGCCGGGGCTGTTTCACACATCAAATTTGGCATACCTGCTTTTGTGATGTTTCAGAAAGGGTCTGAAGGCGCTACTCATCCTGTGCCCGTTGTTGGGTATCAGTCACATTCTCGGCTTTCTCGACCCCACCAATCCCCCATGGGCGTCACTGTTGTTCCAGTACTACATATCAATCGTGTCGGCCACACAGGTAAAGGCAAACTACGTCAACACGAGCCCGATTTCGGAGGTGGTCTACGTGCAAAACGCAAGCAAGAGAAAATTCTCATGCGCCACGTTGTGTTCTACAACGTGTAACGTTTCCCAAATCAGCAGCCCCGTGTTATCACTAGTCTGCCACCTATACAAAATCAGGCTCGTGTTGGGTTCGTAGTGTTATTATCTATGATACCGCAGTCACAATCGTACTCCTCAAGCTCGGTACCATAACAAACCGAGCATATTGTATTTGCAGGGCGCACTGGTCGCGTTGCTGTTCTGTTTTCGCAACAATGAAGTAAGTTTCTCTGTCCAGAAGACACATGATCTGATGAGTTTATTTTTGACGTTATTAGCAGCTACGATGCGCTTAGTTATGTTCGCATGCGAAGCTCGCTGGAACTATGGTTGATTGACGTCAAAGCCTCGGTGACGTATGCGCAACTGAAAAAGTACCAGGCTCGGATCCAATTAATTAGTGCGGACGAAACATGTGCCGTTATATGGGCATACATATACACAACACACTCACAAACAGCTGCGACAGCTGGGGGGCAACTAATGCTCAATATCCAATTATTATGAGCTTCGTTCCTGACTATGGGATGAGATAATGTGAAAACGCATTGCTTGAACCAGCGTTATTTAAGAAAAGCTCTTAATTAAAATTTTTTGTTGAACGTGCTACGAAATATACTTCGAAAACAAAGGAAAGAGTAGTGCCATTGCAAAACATGCACAAATTCTCTTTCTTTTGTTTTCGAAAGACGAGGGACCGCAGCATTATTAGATCTCGCCAATCCAACTCAAAAAAGTCGTTTCATGAGCTCGTGGTTGAACAGTACGCGGTACAATACGTGTTTCATACCTTTTGTTCCGCGTTGCCGTGGGTTAATTCAATGGTTGAATATGACACAAGCCAACGCTGCAGACGCTACAGATGTTTTCCGCGAATAAAAAAATAATGTCGCTTGTGCGTGAGAAGATGATCAAAGGAACGAGTAGCAAAGGAACAGAAAAGAAATGATGACCGTTTTTTCCGAGGCCCGAATACTTTTCCATTCATTTTTCAATGGTTTTGATCTGTTTTCCATTTTATTTTTCCCAAAAAAGTGCAAGACAAAACCGATGAATTTTTTTGGTTCGGATCAATTTTTCGGATTCGGATGTTCGAACTGAATTTTTCTATGAAACCCTACTATTGTGTCACGTGCTCATGATGCCGGAAACACTGCACTTTTTGACCGGAACAGTGGGACAGGCCTGTAAGTACTGCAAAAGAACTTAAAAAACGTTGTTTTACCGAAAAATAAACAACGATACTTTACGCCAGTATAAACTAGGATGATGAGCATAAGCAGTGGCTAAACAATACTGTGACGAATACGCAACTTCAATCAAACATCATGTGTGTAGTCTACCCAGGTGCAGTATACATACATACCTACCGTAATCCAACCATATTGATGTGCAGGTGACTGACGCGATCGGCGTGTCGTTCCGTCGTGCTGCCGATCGAATGTACACCAAATACAACTGGTTGCAATGGGGACCGACCAGTTACATACAGGTTGGACAACGTTGTGAAACATCAACCAGTCGGGTCAGCTTCCACTGTCTGACGTTTTTATGCTGCAGGAGCGTTTGCTGCCGGTGTCGGTACGCCGTAAGGAGACGGCGGGTGAATGCATGAGTGTGATGACAGCCATGCCGTGGACACCAACATCGGTCACCGGTATGTCGGCTGAATTGAACACGGCGCGATACGGCGAACTGGAGATGTGCGACTACGCGTTGTGGCGCGAAAGTGATCGATGATAGGTGAAACATCAGCTTTTCTGCTTACCCATGTCCAGTATTTATTCGTTTTGATGAATTTGTCTGTGTACGTGTATAGTAATGTTGTATGTAGTTGACTTTGTCATTGTATCATTACCTACATTTTGTTTGTTTTGTAAATTTCTAATTCACTGTCGTGCAGGTAAATATCCCCAGGTTAAGGTCCAGATCTAAACCCGAACGCTCCACGCGCAGCTCTGAAACACTGCGCATGGCTGGCTTGCAAGCTGCGCGTGTGTTTGCTGTCCGAATGTTTCAACAGTTGATTTTCTGGTTTAGATTGGGCATTAACCATGGCGTGTATTACCTCACTGCACGGCAGCGAATTGGGTATAACACCACAGCAGACTTAGATGCCATACGTGAAGAAGCGTGATCGCGCTTTTCCACACAGTACGGCTTCCATCCAGGT
Source organism: Rhynchonema sp. JSB1_4 (assembly GCA_030248065.1). Taxonomy (NCBI): domain Eukaryota; kingdom Metazoa; phylum Nematoda; class Chromadorea; order Monhysterida; family Xyalidae; genus Rhynchonema; species Rhynchonema sp. JSB1_4. The sequence continues at coordinate 11,193 of JASAMV010007468.1, forward strand.
CATGCGTTGCGCTTGCTGAAACAAGTTTCGCACTGCATCCCGTTGCAGAACTGGTATTCTGTTGTTATCGTGCTATACATACGTGTGGCACTGATATTCCAAGTTACACAACTATTTACGTATCATCACGTGTTATCGGTAACGATTCTCATTTGTTTTCTGTGGCCTCATGACATGACTCTTTGCTCGCCTTTCCAAACACCCCGGTGGCCCAACCAAAAAAAACCGACGTGTATGATTTTTTTCTTGACAGTTTAATTTTCGTGTCATATCACCTGTCTCAGTCACTATCAAATTGAAACTTTTATTTGTTTTCAAACACATTTATTGTCCAAACGGCTGTGCGTGCGTGTACGATTACATAAATTGTTGCTTTCCGGGCTGCTGCATCATCGACAAAGTACCGTTACCCACTCCTATTTTTTATCATGTGTGCTGCTATAAGTGCATGAACACAACTAGCATGGCATGATTTGTGGCAGCATTGCGAGCGGATCGGAATGCAGAAATACAGTGACACGCACAAACAAATGCACACAAGTTTATTTAGTAAGCGGTATATCATTTAATACTGAGTGGATAGCCCTCGAGCATGAACAGCAACGGTGACAAACAAAACAAAAAGCACATTACAAGTTTTATGAAAGACTAGATTAAGTAATTGGTGATCAAAAGTTCGATGACAGATTTCAAGACTGAAACAGTCCAGCCATGGGATCCACCAGTTGGAACGTTTGTCTTTCATTCGTCTTCAGCGTGTCTTGCCGCACATCCTCATCCATCCATGCACGAGGCACGTGAAACATCATGTTCTGATAGTGCTTTTGGTGATCATCAAGTGTTCGTGTGTGACGGACAGAGCCGAAGAAGTCGGTCACTCGGACACGTCGAGGGTCGCGCACGTAGTTGTCCGTCGATACACCGACGGTCGACTTGCATTTGTGGTGCGGACACGAGTCCAGCTGTAACGCTCATGTCAATGCTGCTGCTGTACACGATTGACCTGGCCAGGCCCCGTACAATTTGTCGCGAATTTCCCTTACACACCACTGATTTTCAACACGGACGGTCCGAAGGACATCAACGGACAAGAATAATAAGAAACTTGAGACCAAAATCGGTATCAAAAAGCACTCACGTATTCTTGCAATGTGCGCGTGCTGTTCGGGCGGACGAAACGCTCGAGAAACTCCAACGTGTAGTAGGTGTAGCGATCGATAATGTAGACGCCTAGTTGATAGTCGATGTGGTGCTAGAAATGCGTGTGGCGGTCCGTGAAGAACACAAATCTCGGTCTGGTCTCCGCCGAAGTTTGTCGGTATTTTTCAGCAAACGCATTCGTCGTCATTACCAAACATTGGACCAGCGGAAAGTTGTTCTCAGACAACGTTTACGTTGGTCAAATGCTAAACTCCTAGAAAATCTACAAATAGGCCAAAGCCAAAAAAACTTGAGCAAGTCCAGTCCGAAACCGACCCAGACTGATCTCTACTGCGGGCCAATATAACGGCGAAACTTTGCTTTTCAAGTAACATGACGTCTGGCAAGGAAGGCCAACTTGTTACTAACAGACAGTGAGTCCTCTCCGACCAAACTGCTGCTGCTTGCAATTACATTTGGGCTGGTGATCAGTTGGTACATGGACGCGGACTGACACGAGTCGGGGATCACAAACAGCTCGTGATACCTGCAATGTCTGTCCGGGAGAATTGTTTTCTGCAGAAAAAATTCGTTTGCATCAGAGTAAAGGAGGTTTGGTACAATTTGCGCCAACATTTTCTGATTGCGATGTTTCACATAAAACCCCAAGTTTGTTAATCGGAATGGATCGGCGGCTAAGTTGGTGAAGAAATAAGAACCTCGGCATCAGAACACAAACACGGCTGAAAAATAAATAAAATAAAAAGACCGCTCAGTAACCTTCGTTTGGACCACATCTGTGCAATGGCATCGGCCAGATCCACATTGGTGATCTCCTCCTGATCTTGGAATTTCAGGAATCCGTCGCCACCGTGACCTGGTGAAAGAAGAATATAAACACTAGGAACATAATAAAGTGACTTTTTATATTGTAATGAAACGTTTGAACAACATTGAGAAATATTGATCACTGATGAACCGTTATCTGCTTGGCAACCAGCCGATATGATGAATAGCCTTGATAGTGATTGAAAATAGGGCCTGATCGTGACCCTATAAAAGTTTGACGATATTCTGACAAAATAATGAGCAGCAACCAGTCAGATAGATGAGAATGTTGCTTCGATGGTCAGAGAGCAGTCGTTTGGATCGCGGCGTGCCCGGCGGCAACCTGCCCACCAACAAACGCACGAAATTCTCCACGGTCACATCATAGCCACGATAATCAACCTCGACGTTCTCGCCGTACAAATTGATGTGCTCCTCGGCGCTATTAAACACGGTGCCTGAAACATCAAACGTTTGGCGGCGGATGGCGCTTTTGTTGTGCTTACCCTCAGCCATGTACACGTCTTCATCGCACTTTCTAAAGCTTCCCTGTTCAGGCCTGAAAATTACAGGCGACTCGGAGAGATACGGTTTATTCAAGGAACAGAGGTGGGACCCGATCCGAAGCTACGAAGGCTGCAATGCAACGTCAAGATATAAAGGAAAATACCTGGTCTTGGGTTTCGAGGATTGCACGGCATGTCATCGGCGAGCATCACGATTATCTGGCTGAAAATCGGCGCACCACAATCAAGAACAAACGGCACTGATACACCAGTTGGTACGAGCGATACTGGCACCCGACAAACAGATGGCACGAAGGGTACCGAATCCAAAGAACCGACCAACCTGTCGGGAATGCCCAATCGTTTCACGCTGTGGTACAACGACAGCACATTGGCCACATGACGGTAGTTGAACCAGAATCGTGATGTGCACACGAGCACAGCCCAGTTGTTCGTATGGTCGCTATCGAGAAAAGCGGTCTGCGAGAAAAATCCGGACTAATGAAAAAAATTTGAGAGAAAGACAATAAAAATAGCGAAACGTTCCGGAATACTCGCAGCGGACACCAGAAATATGGAGACATTCAATACGAAAGCCAAGATTTGGGTCACCAAGGTCAGCTTCATGCTTCCATATCTGCACAACAAAACGAGAACTTCTTCATTTTAAAGAAAAAGGGAACAGAACATCGGAAATAAAATCGCATAGAGCGAATTGTCGGTCTAAAAAAGACGACAGTTTTAAAAGCTGAAATCAATAATTCCACTGAGACGTTATTTATTATGGGACTACATAACAAATGCAACATTCTACAAGAAAAACACAATACAAGAAAATAACCAGATGAACACCCGCGATCGATGACGCATTTGTCAAGCTTCAGACCAGACTCGGATGACAAATTTTCAACGTTTTTCAGAGTCAAATGGTGAAACAGTGTTCAGGTGAGCTGTAAACGAGAGACAAACGCGCATAATGGGCCGTGCCAAATTTGAAGGAAAGCATAACAATGCTGACTAAGGTTAGTCCATCTACATGCAGTTGTAATTGTTGTAGCCCGCCTTCAAGTTTAGTTCGGTCCCACGTGAACGAAGATTAACAAAACCACACGCCTCATAACAACCATACATCAACAGCAACTCGGGACAGAACTGCGCAGCGAAACGCTATTAAAATCTAATACGAAACGAACGCCAACAGAATTCGGCCCCAAACAACAAGAACAAGACAAGAATAAGCAAACGAAATGTATAAGTGGTGATTGATCACGGGGCTACTGCACACTTTGAATCAACGTGATGTTATCGCCTTTCAGCAGAATGCGCCCGACTTTGCGTCGATTCTTGGTCTTGATGTGCACTTCCTCGGCGTCGTCCAGCACGATATTCATGTATTCGTCAAAACCTGACAAACAAATCAGCAGATGTACATGCTCTGACAATTCACCTGATCTTTCACGGACGAGCAGACTCGGAGTGATTCTTCGAGAGGTGATGCATTTGACTGGCGTAAAAGTTGTTCTCCGAATTCTGGCATCAAATAAACAATGCGATCGAGCCCTGATAAAAAAACTAACAAAATGCATGCCGGCCCACGAACAAGTGGAACCAATAAAACCTCTTATTCTCAACGTAAGGGTGAGAAAATCCGGTTCATAACTAAAATTGGAATTTTAACATCAGCGACCGACCAACCGATGATATATCCTTCGATTCTGTTGTTGACGTTTTCGTACAGCCAGATTTGAATGCGCGACTTGTTCTGTAGGTACCGAAAGATGAGGTTGATGGGCTGTACCATCACTTTCTGCACTTTGCCGCCACGACCTGCCATTCTGATCGATTGACTGGTGATCGATTACAAATGTGATCTGAATCAATCGATAAAACACTAAATATATTCGCAGCATGGGCAATCATGTACACTGACCAAATATTAACGGCCAGCAGCGCGATTCAACGCTCTGCAGGAGAAAAATGGCCAGTCAAACATCTTGATTGAGACGATAAAATTTTATACCAGTATAGCATAATCGTAATATTGTGATAAAGAAATTATAGCGCTCCGCACACAGATATAAACCGTAGTTTAATAATCATAATAATTGTAATGATAAGCTGAGACAAAAACAGAAAACAAGGTCCTATACAAACAAACATCAATATCTCAGGCGTACTATCAACCAAAAGATTGACCCCACAATAGCGAATAACACGGGTTACATATAATCAAATCATAGATAATAAGTAATGGACACACATTGCTTCACAATTATCACACTAGTCCGTTAATAACACGGACTCGTGCACATCAAACACAATACCGAATCGGTCTCGCTGGGATCGAAAAGGTAAAAAGACGGTTCGGGAAAATCAAAATGATTATTAGAAAATAAGTTAATGAATCACTAAGTCAGCACAACAGCAGACAGCGTGCAGCTCACAGCAAATCCAGCTGTGCGTCACAATATGTACATGAGAGACGAGCCTGTTTTCGTGTTTTTAAATCAATCAAGCGAACTTGTTCGAAGCGGAGCATTGTGGTTGACGAATGTACGGGGAAGTTTTATAAAATTAATTGTGTAACTATCAAATTTTACCACAGAAACTGTAGAGAGCTCAGGACAAGTACGGTAAGGCGACCTCACTTCCCATAAAAAAATTTGGAGACAAATCTACAGAAATGTACCATGACCATACCTAAAAAGAACATTAACATTTACATTACGTCTTTTTGCTACATTGATCACACTCACACAGGAGGAAGATCCAAACCATACAAATACAAAAAAGAAGCACCAAAGCACAAGGGATCGGTGACCTACTAATTTGAGCACTCACTTGATGACAAAACATTGATAATATTCATTCGTGATAAACTAGTGTTCAGTGTTCACTCGTTCAGCGTCCACAACAAAAAGAGAAACAAGATTACTGAATTTAGTAACTGGTAAACAGAGCTCAGAAAGTAAATTTGGTGTAAGAGCATGCGGCAAGTTGAGATACATTTACACAGAAGATTGTGTTTATATGAAACAACCTGATCGAGCAACTTATAAGCATGATTCTCACTCACACATCTACGTATACAGTATAGTGTAGTACAGAATTGAACACACAACCAACTCAACTGAGACCGAGCTAATCAAAAGCATAACACATGCTGGGGATAATAATGTTTCACAGACTCCGCTAGGCATTCGGTAGGTAGATGCACGGATTATACAATTATAGGGACAAGCACGATGAGAGTAGCACTAGCATCAGCATAGTGGTGTAACATTGAAAGATTCTTTGCAACAACAACATCAATCGAAAGAAATACCCTACAGTCCAGCGGATCCGTTGCGTGATGACGAGGCGGACGACTGTCTCCTTGGCGCATCAGGCAACAGATCAATGTTGTGCAGGGCAGCACCGGACGGAGACTGGAAGCTCGACAGCGAGCTCGTCTGCGGCAGGAACATCGAATGCGGCCGGATGTTAGGCGACGACGCAGACGCGTGTTGATGATGCCGCAGTCTGATGCCTGAATCATCAAGGTGACCACCGCGTGCCGGTGTGGGCATACTTGACACGCCCGAGCTGCTCGTACTGCTCATGTGGTGGTGGTGGTTGTTGTTGGTCGTGCCGCTCAACGAACTCGCAGTCGACGTCGATGGCCGCATCTCCACCGACGAACGAACACTCATGTGGCGTGCACCTGCAATCGTACATGTGTCATTATGTGCTCTGCAGCAACTTCTTGAGCACGCACGCTGTTCCTGTTAGACTGTCATTTCTGACACGTGTTGCAGCACTAACTTTGACAAGCGAAAAAGTTGTTCCCCATATCTAGTGAACAACTTGTCGCTGGTCAAATACGGTGCTCCAACTTTACCACAAAATAGCGACGACATAGACCCGGCGACCACGTATAGTCCGTCCACCGGCTCATGGCACTTTGTGTTGCTGCTGGCTGGTTTGTTCCCTTCCTCCACGTTCTAATGAAAGAGAAATTGAGTGTGACCGATTTTGTAAAAAAACTAAAAAAATAATAAAATGGGTTGCAAAAGATTGAATTCGCACTTTTTAAATTAAATTAAATTAAAATCGATAAAACACGTCGATTTCATAAAAACCACAATTTAGGAGCAAAAGTATTTTTTTCGGAAACACTCAATTTCTCTTTCATTAGAACGTGGAGGAAGGGAACAAGTCCGCCAGCTGCATCACAAGTGACATGAGCTGATGGACGGACTATAAGTGTCAACCGTCGGCGTCCACCGTATTTGACTCTACACCACATATTTTATTGAACACAACCGGCAACTACAACACAACACCGTAGGTCCTACCTTCTGGACTGGTTGGTGTGCTGCCCGAGACGGCATAACTCGAGGGCGAGGTGAGCGCGAGCAGCGAGAAGCCGAGTCGAGCGCACTGTTCGTCGAATGCATCGGTCTCGAGTTGTTGGCGTTGTTGCAGTTGCGAGATCTTGTTGACACGATCCTGGTCGAACTCGGCCTGCTCGTCCGACATCTGAATCAAACGCAGAATCATTTCACCACACCACAACAAATACTCGCCGCAGACCAGGTCTTGTTGATCACATGACTTTTTAGATGAGGGCATTTCTTTTAGTGATTAGTGATCATGACTAGACCAACTTTTTCCAGCGCAAACGTTGTTGCCCGACAGCTGACTAACAAGCTTTTATACTGCCAAAACTGTGAAAACCTAAATTTTCGAATACAAATAGTCACGCGAACGACACCAGACAAACAACCAAGTTTGTTCATACACTGCAACAATCATCCATTATAATTATAAACAACGCCAAGCACATCAGACTTTGTATAACCTTTTGCTCCAGCACAGCCTTGCGCAGCTGCAGTTTGTTGGCCAGATTGGCCAGTTCCTGATCGTGTGCGTTGCGCATGTCGATGCGTTGTTTGCTCTGATACGCCAACAACATGTCCATCTCGTGTCGCAGCTTGTCGTCCAGCTTCTTCACCTCCTCCTCTTGCCACGAATCCAGTTTCACCTGCGCGAATCGTAATGCGACATTGGCGGAATGGCACAAAAGTGATCAGGTAGAAAGAACGTTCTGGGGATATGCAGCAGAATGGGCAACAGCCCGACAGTTACGCGGTCAACTTGGTGTCGTCCTGTTTTGTGATGCGTCGAACAGAATGTTGGTGGTGTCGATTTTACTACTAATTAAAAAACGCTGTTGGTGTCATCGACAAGAGTGTCCGTGTCAGCAAATTTAGAGATGTCGGCTTTCTCAATTGTCCCAAAACATCCGACATCTGCGGGTACCCAGACAGCGACATATTTTTTGGGATGCCGAACGACACCCAATAACCCGGCCCGATAACCAACCGTCAATCCCTCGATCATGGTGGCAATGTTGCTCTCATACTGATCAGTCAACAATGCCAGTTTTCGTTTCTGCTCCTCCTTCAACCGATGAATGAGCTCGCGTTGTTCTTCTTTGGGCACTTGTTGCAGCATTTGCTGTTGCAGCAGTTTGTACTGCCGCGTCTGCGTGCGCACCGCCTCGCGGAACTGTTTGCGAATTTGCGATTCTTTCGTCTGCAAGTGCAGCGAATCCTTTTCATATTAGTTTCAGACAAATGACAAACAGAGTGAATTCGTGGGCCAGCTAAGAACTGATCAACCAATTCTAAAACATCGACAAATCACAAGTGGTCACTAAAACTACGAGTGCTACAATGCTACACAAGTTTGTTCGGAGAATGAGGCCCTGCTGGCAAACGTGCATACACGCAAACCAAAGCCAAGGCACCGTTGGTGCTCACGTACGTTAGTTGATGTGGGGAACAAGTAGCGAATTATCTGTTAGGTTTTGTACATTCTTTTGTCGCTTCACAACATGAAACGAAGTAAGACAAGATGTTGTATCAAACCTTGAGCTCCTTGGGCTGTTGTCTGGATTGCACCGTGTGCTTCTTGCGCAACTCATCCGTCAGTCGAGTGGTATAGTCGGTCTGGTTTTGTTCTTCGACCTGACAAAAATTATCCACCTCGTTTTTCAAGCGAATGAAACATTCATGTATTTCCGCATTCAAAAAAGCACCGGGTCATTTGGAATAGCCTCGCTTGCAATAAATATGTATTCAAACAGGTATTTTTCTTAAATTTCACACCAACATAAAGACAGGTGCCAATTTAACGAACCGAATGTTGATTTCTGAGATGTTCAGCGCGCATCGTCTGCGATTGTTGCAGATGTCGCTCATCAACCTCCCGCGTCTGGTCATAATGTCGTCGCAGCAGGCCGTGCGCCGACTCCAATTGGCGGCAACGAACGTTGAGCTCCTGTGTGAATGGAAACATGTGTGATCGCCCAAAATCAATTAAAGTCGCCATCAACCTTAGTCGATTGGTTACGTCATCACGTGACCTGACCTGGTTGGACAATTTCTCTAACATTTGTTTCAACTGATCGACATCACGCTGTTTTTGTAACTTCAAACATCGTCAGACAAAAAGAAGTCACATGCGCGACCAAGCTCAATCACTAGATTTGTACCGCTTGTGACATAGTGAAAGAAACTTCAAACGAGAGCTAAAGATGGTGTGTTGCTGCCATACCTCACGTAATAATTCCTGTTCCAGCTGATGGTACTGCAGCAGTTTTCTGCGTCGTAATTTCCTAATCTCGAGTTCCAGCTGATTTTTCTGATCCGACAATAACCGCTGCTGCGCATCGTTCTGTTGCGCGTGCACGTTGTTCTTTGCGAGCTGCAATAGAGTTTTTAAAAAGTGGGTAAAAGCAAAAAAGCATTTCGCAAAGCCTGCCAGGAAACTGGGTGAGAAAGATAATCGCTTGAACCACTAAACCTGTATGGCATCCTCCATGGCACGTTTAGATGAGTTGAGGTCCGGGCGTTGTTTGACTTCCTGACAACATTGACGTTTCAATCATTAGTTATTTCGAAAGAACATGATCGCTGAAAAACAAGATAGTGAGATAGCCCTACCTGCTTAATTCTCTCCTTTGTGTGTTTGTATTCCTTCTTCTGATGCGACTGGAACGCTTTCACGTCCTGTTCCTGCGCGGCGACAATCTTTTTGCGCAGTTTCTTCTCCATTTCAGCGTTGGCCTTGGCGCGTTTCTCCAGCTCATTCTGATGCTGCACGTGCACCTTCGATTTCTCCTTCTCAAACGACTGCAGTTGTTGCATGTACTCGCGATCCAGCTGTTGTTTCAGCATCTCCATTTCGGCACGACACTTCTCTTCCAACTGAAAAACAATAGTTGAGTTTTGGTCATTTTTTTGTTTTCCTTCCCAGCAACATTTTGACACCTGTTCACAGGCGGACGCAGGCAACAAACCAACCTTGAAATTCTGATAAATTTTCTTGACGGTGCCACACCATTTACACACCGAACAGCCACCGTGTGTGTGGACATCAGCCATTTTATGAACGCAGTCAACAAATACCTACACCAAAAATGGACCACCAGACAAGCTTCGATGTGATTCACAAATTAAGTGCACGTTGCCTCGGCATTTGCTCACCCAAACCAGGTTAATACCAAAGGTCAGGAATAGATAAATAGGTGAGGCTGATGCGATCTCATGAGCGAAAACGTAATAGACGAAACACAACCGATTGGTACTGAGCATCATCAACAAACAATTACCACCGCCACAGTAGTAGTGCCCCTCGTGCTACCAGAAGCGGGCCGGCACGCGTGTGAGTGCACAGCTGGATGCAATCGCAAACAAACAAACAGACGAGACGCACTTTCATGAAACACACGCATCTGTGGGGCGTCACCCCAGTTCATCGGGGCACTATTGTTGACACAAGCACAACAACAGATCGCGCACTTTGCATGAAACGGACACTAGCGAATTTACATTGTTGAAACCGCACAACAACACAATGCTGATATTCAACAGAAAAACTCATGATCTGATATGAGTACATAAATTGCAGCCAAGTGGAGAAAATCAAAAAACCTCCCAAAATTCAATGCATGGCGTACCTCTCTGAGTTGCTTTTGATGTGTGCGCCTGAGCCGTTTGTATCCGGACATTTGTTCGTACATGTTGTCCTCGTGTTCGTATTGTTCGTGTTCGCGTTGTACAACGCGCGTGGGACGAATCGTTGAGAACTTGCTGCGTCGCAGCGTGTTGATCTGCGCCTGTCAAATGGGAAGGAATGATGCAAAATAATTGACCAAAAATGCAACGATTTGTGTGAGCTAATGTACCATCCGCATATAAACTGTGCTGTCCGGACAATTAGTTGGGCAAAGGCAAATGCAATAAAAAAGGCCAAAAATCAGAGCTACAAAGAGGTTGGGCTTCGGACCAGCTCTGCTCAGCTCCAATTCTATTCAAACAGGTTTCGTTCAGCTGACGCACCGCTCTGTCCAATTCCTCATACTCGTGTTCGTGACTGGTCGACTGTTTCACAATCATCGGTCCATCGGTGGCGGCCGACCACGCCGATTTCGGCGGTTCTCCATCCGTTCCCTCCACCACCAATGTTGATCGTCGTTCGCCAATGGTTGTTGACTCATTGCGACGACCATGTTCGGGCACTGGAGGTGCACCTACAGCAAGTGCGTGTGTGTGTGTGTTTCGAGAGTGGCATATCATGAAACGTGTATGAGCGAAATCAACACTACTGCGATGTGAGGGTTACCCTGACCCCCACGCACGGATAGGCACATTTGCTCAACCTCCAGCGGCCCCCCTGCAGCCAAATTTAGTTTTTGACTCTTGCTCGGACCTATAACCGACCACATCACTGAAGAAAGAAAGCCGTATCCAAATTTCGGCAAACTTGAAGGCCACTCCACGATGACATTTCCCCAAACGCATTTGAGTAAAATAATGACGCACTACCCAGTGCCTTATACCTTCAGTAATCACCATTGGTCTGCCAGTCTCGCCATTCAGTTCCACGATGGTCGTGTTATCTGCCGTCGTAATACTGGTGTCCCGTTCATCACTGCTGGTTGTCTGTGCACCAACAACAGCAGCGGTCAGTGGCACGTTGTCCGTTTCTACATCTGCAGACGTCGATGGCGACAATTCAAACGTGGCCGCTTGCTGCTCTTGTCTGTCAGTCGATGTGTCGACGACCAGACCAGCTGGCACCAAGCCGGCGTCACGTGATGAACTCGTTGACACGCTGTTCTGCAAAGTGCTCCAAGCGCCATTGTGCTCGTCAAATACGCACGAAGCAAAATGCTGTTTTACGCGCATTCAAGGCTCTGGGAGTGATTGACCACGTACATGAAACACATTCTAACACGCCCGTCACTGCGAACATTGGCTGACAAAAAATTAGAAAGTGAATTTTTATAGAATTCTTACAACGTTCAGGTTTCGCCACTCAAAGGCACAAATGAGAAAATCGCACCAATCAAAAAAAAATTAGCCCGGTCCGAACCTGTAGAATTCGATCAAGCAACGATGCGCTGCTTGACTGTTCGGATGGCAGTGAGTTGATGGAATTGGTCGCTGAACGATCCGATAAGGAATCATCCTGCAGTGAAAACAACGATGAATGTATTTATCAGGGGCAGTACCAAACACGGTCAGCTGTCCGGCCTTGCTGTGAAGTGACTTTCAACACTGATTATGTTTTGAGATTTACTCCTGCACACTCACTGTGCAGACCGTTAAAAGTGTAAAACCGTTCGTCAGACATCAGACCACTATGTAATGAACAGCTCTGACGCTTTTCGATACAAGTGGCACCAGTTAATCTAGAAACATCGTGGAATCCAAAAAGTCCCGTGACCAAAAAGCAACACCGGGCCGAACCGATCACTCTATTTTTGCTGCAGACGCGTTCGTCAAGCAACAACAGCCATCCTTACCGCCACATCACTGCCAATACTCTGTGTGTCGGCACTCCTGTCGCCGGTGTCGATTCCCATCAATTTGCGCATCTTTCTGCACTGGAAACTATCGAGTCCTTGAACGACACGTTTGGTGCGTTGGATCAGGTCGAACAGAATGCTGTTCGCTTGTCGGATGGTCGATACGAACACGTGCTGAATGGGTTCGTTCGATTATTATATTTTGTGTCCTATGTTTGCAGAGAAACCAAAATAAACCGCAAAACTACCTCCATGCAGGCTTCGGTGGTGAGGCGATATTCGGGTTCTTTGACCAGACATCGTCGAACGAAATCTCTGAACTCCTCCGACCACGGATCACCGGGCGAAGACAGGAACGGGGGTGCATTCTGTGCGATGTGGTACAGCGCCGACATCGAGTTCATATTGAATAGGGGCGGTTTGCGCTCGGCTGAAACAAATGATTTAGACAAAAACGATTTGCATCAAGAATGAATACCAAGATCAAGATCGATACAGGCTACTGCAGTGAAGTAGCCTTCGCATCGAAACTGCATTAACCTTCTCCAAACAAGCTTCGAAACCTCTATTAGATCAATAGCCACGATCAATCCAAAAGTAAGCGGTGAATGAACTTTTTCGAATATGAAATATCTCCCAGCAGCAAAATGCACCAGCACAAACAAAACAAATGCAACAGTGAGTGGCGGGTGAGCAAAGACCAACCTAGTTCGATACAAGTGATGCCCAACGACCAGACATCGGCGCGTGCATCGTACTGTCCTTCGTCCATCGCCAATATCACCTCGGGCGCCATCCAATACGGTGTGCCCACAAACGATTGTGCCGGACACGCCAGCGAAGCACTGCCGAAATCCGCTGCAAACAATTGATCAGGGCTATATTTTTGACCATAAGGCCCAAATTCAAAATTTCCAGTCCTTAGTGTCTTTTTTACGATCATCACTTCACACACATTGATTTCGCTGGGTTCATCGTGGACGATCGGTCATCGCACTGCACCTGTCTGGCAAGAACGATGCAAAAAAGCAGAAACACACCCAATTTGACAATTCCTTGATCGGTGAGCAGAATATTGCCGGCTTTGACATCCCTATGTATTCTGCGCAGTCCGTGCAAATACTCCAACCCGTACAACGTGCCGACGCAAATGGCCGCAATCTCGTTTTCGCGAAGAGGCTTCTTGTGTACTGAAACGACAACGTTCGATATGCACCAACAATTTGTTTGTGGTGCACAAATTTAACCAGGAATAGGATTAGATTAGGTTATAATTGCAAGTTAAAAAAACGTTGCTTTTGAACATACGAAAACAACATTTTTTCAGACGCCAGAATAACACGTGGACAATACTAGATTTTCGAGGAAGTGCTTCGCCTTTGAGCACAATGCATTTTCCCGGAAAAAATACGCGCGCGACTAACACCCCGATTGAATAAGAACAAACCTTCGACGATGTCTGATGCCGAACCGACACAGTACTCCATCACCAGCTGGAAGAGCAATGTTCGTTTTCACAAGGAATAACAACTTGCATCGCAATCGCAATCACTCACCCAACAAGTGTTGTCCTTGAGAAACGAGCCCTTGTATTGAACGACGTGCTTGCTGGACAGCGTACGAAGAAAGCGCACTTCTTTGATAATATCGGCCCATTTCTGAAAATACAGAACCGGTTAATTGGCCGATGCAGATGTCTTTCTCTTACGAACACAGCCATCAGTTGCATTCACTGCATATGTGAGAAAAACGACAAAAACAGTATCAATGAAATGAAAAAGGACCCACTTCCGACGCATTTTTGCCGGTGAAAGACATTTTCTTGATGGCCACACATTCTTCGGCCGCATTGTCAAACGCCTGAAACAAACAACAATCGATTGAAATGACCATGATTAAGACCCTTTTCCCGATACACAGCAAAAGGGCCCATGCCCCCGTTATGGCAAACGGCATGGCGTGTAAGGAAATGGAGACAGCTAAGAGACGGAACGGCAGAACTAAGCAAATGCAAAACACTTACAAAATATACGGCGCCAAAGCTTCCATGTCCGATTTCCTGAAGGCCAGTGAATCGCTTCTCGGGATCTGACGTTTGAAATAGCTCGGCGATCGCTGGATCCTTGAGACTGCCAGGTTTGTGCGCCGCCGATGGCATCACTCATTCTGTTTTTGGGCACGTCTGCGGCGTAAAGTAGCGGTGCGGGTTTATCGACAGGGACAGACAATCACATACTATTCAACTGATCTGCAAAAAATAATTTAATAAAAAAATAAAAATAATAAAATAAATTCCGGTTTACAGAAAGCGAATCACAAAAAAAACGCAAACATGGTTCCCAGAGAAGATTTTGCAAGTTTGGTGAAAATTTGGCAAAAAATCGCATGCATTTTATAGCATATCGGGGCATGCGCGGTAGCGCATGTCCCATATGGTTGT
>JASAMV010007469.1:0-10953 GCA_030248065.1 Rhynchonema sp. JSB1_4
AGCATTACGTTGTTCATGCGAATGTATCAACCGATGATGAAATGCTGGAGGCTTATTTGAAGGTTTCGTTTTGTTTGAGTTGTTTCATAGACTTCGAGCTACCTACAGTATGTACGTACATGCAGTACATACATGTAGTACTGCAAAAATCACTGCTGCACTGCACATGCATATAGATGTACACGCATACGTATAAATACAACCTCAAGGTGGCTTAGGCCGAAACTGAGCCATTTTACCGTTTTTTTACCGCTGAAGAATCACGTCAACATCAAACATGCTGTTCGGTTTGCGACGTTAACACGTGACTGTTTCCATTAGCGATTTTAGTAATTTTCTGATACAGTACCACTAAACTCAGCCTCCGGTGCAAAACTCGTTCGCAGACGACTAATAATCAAATTCTATGAGCTGATCGAAATTTGAGGCATCAATACTCATTCACGCATGATAAAGGCCTGTACTGTATTGCAGCAGGTTTCGACCTGAACAGTACATATCTCACGTAGTAATTGACAATGTTTGCATATACGCAGTTTTGGAGTGACGTCTACTACAACGGACCCATCTACAACGAAGCACGTCTGCGAGTGCAGCAACCGAACTCACGCGTTTTCCTGTACGAAATGGCGTACGTGTCAGATTGGCGATTTCCCGACGGCACGCCCGATAGATTTAGGCGTGAGTTTTGCCAGGATAATCGACTTGTGGTTAACGCACGTCGTCAGCATCTTATGCGATACATAGGCGTGTATTCGCTAGGGATGCCTGCGTTGACCATTTGCGTTTGTGACTGAACAATTAGCTACCAAGATTAGAGACAACGACTATGTTCAACGTCCAACGCTAGTACACCCAACATTCTCATGATGGACCAAAGGGAACTTTTGGAGGCATCAATCGATATATCGGCCGAATTGGTTAAAAATTGATGGTAACCGATTGTGTATGCTGACCACGATGGAATATTTCGCATCGGGCCGAAATCGGTTCTAGCGATCTGGGTCAACGATGTGATCCCAACTGGGACCGATACTGGTCGGATTCGAAACATCCTTCAATGCTCGCGATTAGCGTCCAAGTTCGGGACCGGAACCGGGATCGGAATTCGGAACCGGGATTCGGGTTCGAGATTCAAAAACCGTTCCGGGATCCCGTTTGAACCCTACTCACAACCCATACAACGTCTTGATATCTTCTCAGTTGGTTCGCACGGCGACGAACAACTGTTCATCTCTGGTCTGGCACAAGAACATCACGTGACCGATGAAGTCAGACAATTTGATGAAGCCGACACCCGAATCAGTCATCAATGGCAGGCCTATGTCAGGGACTTTGTCAAATTCGGGTAAGGGTGGAATTTTCGAAACGGTGTAAAGGTCAGTTGGGCGTAAAGGTCGGTGTAAAGTTCGGTCGAAAGCTCGGTGTAAACGTGAAACATTGCCCGTTATTAACGTGGAATGTTTCAAGTTTACACCGAGGTCTATCACACTGAGCTGTCGACCGAGCTTTCCACCGACCTTTACACCCAACTGACCTTTACACCGTTTCGAAAATATCACCCTAAGTGTACACGCAGTAGTTATCGTGACCACGCTGTTGTTTCGGAGTGCACTGTGACGAACATTTTGGCGTCATTTTTTTGGACCTCAAAATCTTCGGCAAATATTAGCTGCAGGTAAAACTGAGTCGAGCCCCAACAGTGTACATAACTAGAGGTAATTAATGGTGTGTCGATATTTCTTGCCATAAAAGACTGGCTTGAAGGAAAAAACTTTTTTTCAATTTGAGCTTTCCAAGCTGGTCGCACGACGATCATAGTGCCAACTGGAGACCTGCAACATCCGCCAAAATGGAGTTTATGTGCATCGATGACAGTTTTAACATGAAGACCAATTATTGCAGTGAAACCGCCGACTTTTGGAATCTTGATTATTTTGACCACGGAATTGGACCACTGCATTTCGACTAAAATGTATTATTGATCAATATCAAGCTTCACCAGTAAACAGACTATTTCACTATTCGCTTCTTTGCGACCCTTGTTTCATTTCTTAAATCTTCTCACATTAGCTCCAGCAAAAGCGGCGATCAACGACAGCAATGGAAAAGAATAGATTTCAACAAAATCTGGAATTTATCTGGATGAGATTGAGAGGTAACCAGAAACACATCCATAATATTGTCCTGCTGCAATCTGGATCCAATGTGAACAGGATGTGGCACGAAGCTCGGATATGAGCTGAAGTGATGCTTTCCTTGTGCGGTGCACCGGTACAGTACCTGGCAGGAAACCGAGAATTCAGGCGCGGTTATGACTTGTCGTACTTGCTTGACGAATGTTTCAGTCGCTTGATTAAATGTCAAAGCTCGGGGATTGTTTGATCATCATTTCGCAACGTTGTGCAGTATACGAATGAACAAACAATTTAAAATACAAATGTGAATGTCTATTCAAAGATAATTAAAACCTAACTATACTTCGTTCTCTCAGAGAACAAAGAACAAATTCTCGCGCGCTGATTGGCTGCTGAACATACGTGGACCAATCAGCGCGCGAGAATTTGTTCTTTGTTCTCTGAGAGAACGAAGTATAGTTAGGCATTTAGAGTTATAATTAATTAATTAATTTGTTTGTTGGTTAATTATAATGTGTGTTTCAAACATCCAAATACACACCTCATTACAATGAACATTGCGGTATATCGGAGAACCAAAGTAGCGTTTCAAAAGATCCACTGTGTAAAGGGCTCTGTTATAAAGAGTGTCATTCATTATCAATGGGGCTGACCATCTATGTATACAAATACATGGCAGCTAACAATCCTATCACAACACTCAATAGAGTGAGATATGTGAGTGACGCAGTCTGTCTGGCTGAGTTCCCCTCCTCATTCACCCATTCGGCGATGAAAATATTGAATTCGTCATCGGTACTGGCGTTACGATGACTTTCCCACACTAGATACTTGCCGTCGAACGAAAACATTGCGAACGCGTCGAACACCGGGTCGTACGTGATCTGGTGAGGTGTTGATGTCGATGATTATGTTTTTGGAAAACAGATAGAAATAGGGAATGGATCGGATCGGATTGGTTATTGCGCGACGAACGGAGCAGCGATTGAAATTATACATAGTCCAACCACGTGCTCATGAGACGACTCTTTTTAAAGCTTGCTGGGCCAGATTCAAAAATGCGCCTTTACACGTGTTTTCGCAAACGAAAGAGATTGGGCAGAGACATGATGACAAGTTCCAGCTGGCTGACCTCAATTGTGCTTATAGTCCAGCCACGTGCTCATGAGACGACTCTTTTTAAAGCTTGCTTAGCCAGATTAAAAAATGCGCCGGTTACACGGGTTTTCGCAAACAAAAAAAGAGATTGGGTCGAGAGACATGATGACAAGTTCCAGCTGGCTGATCTCAACTTGTTGCGTGCTTACGCGAACAGCAACATCGTTCAACACACAAAATGTTTTGGGAGTCAAAAGGGAATTTACGCACCGAGGTGGAGAGCGTGTTTTTAAAAAAATACATGCATTTCTCTTTCTTTCATTTCCGAAGTACGTGGAACCCGAACGTTATTGGATCCATTCAAGAAAACTTCAAGTCGCCTCATGGAGTTCGTGGCTGGACTATACGCGAACAGCAACGTCGTTCAACACACAAATGTTTTGGGAGTCAAAATGGAATTTACGCACCGAGGTGGAGAGCGTGTTTTTAAAAACTACATGCGTTTCTCTTTCTTTCTTTTCCGAAATACGTGGAACCGGAACATTATTGAATCCGTTCAAGAAAACTCAAGTCGTTCATGGAGTTCGTGGCTGGACTATACACAGCAAATTCGAACCCATGTCGGATCATCACCTATTGTACAGGGTGACCCAAAAAGTACGGAAACCCTTTCGTGAGACCAGATCTCGGTCGTGGTGCCACATGGAGATCTTTTCATAACACATTCGAAAGCGCAGGCGATATTGGTTTTTTGTGTTTGGTCTCTTAGCTGCTTTGGTGAATCAGTTACGAAACGCGCGTTGAAGTAGCAAACAAACGTCCTTCACTAAACTTTGCTCAGCTCATTCGTCAAAGCACTTGACCATACAAAATTTTAACACAAAAATCTAGATCGCCTGCGCGTTCGAACGCGATATTAAACGTGCCTCCATGAGCAATAATGGCTGAGATCCAGCTTCACAAAAGGGTTTCCGTACTTGTTGGGTCACCCAGTAGCTATTAAGGCCTAACTATACTTCGTTCTCTCAGGGAACAAAGAACAAATTCTCGCGCGCTGATTGGCTGTTGAACATACGTAGACCAATTTGTTCTTTGTTCTCTGAGAGAACGAAGTATAGTTAGGCCTTTACGTAACCAACTCGTATTTAACGTGTGACCAAGCCACATCGGCCAGCAGCAAAGGGATAAACCAGAGCAACTACAACAATACATGGATTTCAGCATTGGGTTCTCCTGATAAATCAGACCAAAAAGCAGGAAACTAAAATGCAGTGGTTGGAAAACAACGAAGGCCGCTAAACCTTTTCCAGATTATTGCCATCCGCGTCGATCATGTAGAGATTGAAGCCAAAGTTTGAGGTATTGTGATTGGATGAAAATATGATCTTTTCACCAGAATGATGCCAAAACGGAGCCCAATTCGCTTCGCCCAGGTGAGTCACCTGACAAAAACGAGCTCGGTCGCCTGATGTTTCAAGCAAGTTACAAAAACATCAAGTAACCTGGGTAATATTTGCATACACCGATGCTCTTGTGGACGTGGTTTCTGGTCATTATTTTTGAATTGAATCTTTTTCGACCGCTTTACCACACAATTGTTTTTAAAAACAATTGTGTGGTAAAGCGGTCGAAAAAGATTCAATTCAAAAATGAAGTAACCTGTTTCAAATTACTGCCATCCGCGTCACATGTGAAGATCTCCATTTGAATCGGTGACACAATGTTCCATCTAAGAAATTGAACAACGCTTTCTGTTTCTTTTTATAAAACTTTTTACTGTACATGATAAAATTGTCAACAACGAACTGCATTAAATGTTCGTAGATGTCCTTCTCTTCCGTTGTATTTGGCCTTGACGCCCTGAACACCAGCTTTTTACTGTCGGGACTGAAGTAGGCCCCGCCATCGTAACCGAGGTAGTCGGTCACCTAAAACTACTTTCGTGTAGGTGTTTCCAACAGTTTCTGCATAAAATGAGCTCGCGCGTGTGTGTGTTTGTGTGTGTGTGTGTGTGTGTGTGTGTGTGTGTGTGTGTGTGTGTGTGTGTGTGTGTGTGTGTGTGTGTGTGTGTGTGTGTGTGTGTGTGTGTGTGTGTGTGTGTGTGTGTGTGTGTGTGTGTGTGTGTGTGTGTGTGTGTGTGTGTGTGTGTGTGTGTGTGTGTGTGTGTGTGTGTGTGTGTGTGTGTGTGTGTGTGTGTGTGTGTGTGTGTGTGTGTGTGTGTGTGTGTGTGTGTGTGTGTGTGTGTGTGTGTGTGTGTGTGTGTGTGTGTGTGTGTGTGTGTGTGTGTGTGTGTGTGTGTGTGTGTGTGTGTGTGTGTGTGTGTGTGTGTGTGTGTGTGTGTGTGTGTGTGTGTGTGTGTGTGTGTGTGTGTGTGTGTGTGTGTGTGTGTGTGTGTGTGTGTGTGTGGCACTATCACGTGGACCTGTGGTGATAACCCGATAGCCTCCTGCCCGTCTCTAAAACACCGTAAAACAGGTCGAAATAGACAACGAACGGTCATTCCATCGCCGTTATCCGCATTGGTATTTCTGCTTGCCTTCGATTTGTTTTTTTTTATCAGCTGACCTGCACTTTGTTCGATCCATCCAAGTCGCATGTGTATAATTCCGGATCACCACTTTCCATTGATGTGTAGACGATGCGTTTGCCTACAGAGCTTTATCAGAGTGTTTGAAATAATAAAATTCCGGAATCATCGGAATGACTGGAATAGTGCTAAAGTCGGCGTGGTTTTGGGCCGATTTCGGACTTTCTTTACGGCTAGGTTGCTCACAGGGCCGAGGCTCACACTTCAAATTTTAGGAACTAGCCGGATCACTGCCCCCCCCCCCCGAATTCAAAATATCAAGTGAAACATCAGCCATCCTACCATCAGGCGAAATAGTCGCTTCCGCGTCATAGTCAGTGTTGTTGGTCAGTTGGTACAAAATGTGGCCGTATTGGTTGACCACGTAGATTTCAAAATTCGGCACTAAATCCCAGGTGTAGTTGTACTTGGCCTCTATAAAAGATGGTTGGATTTTACGCTTTGTATACATACGCGCACAAGAGGTTTGTGCATATCATAAACCTGGCTGAAATTATCGAAAGCTCAACTTTTACGCTGGTCGAAATTGACATTGCGACAACGAACTCGCGAGATATGACTCGACCTATACCTAACATGTACTGTATGTATGTAATGGTGCACCACCGAACCGCCCCTTACCAGGCATGCCTGCCAGCAAAGTGCACACAGGCCAACACAGTGTGAGGAGCACCACAATTCAACACTCAGGTCACCAATATCGTAATGATGTATTCTGTTCCATCCAACCTACATATGTATCACGACAACTGCGGTGCTTTTTTGAGATTATTCCGAATATGATCGCAAATTTTACGCACTGTGACGGTCCACCACAATGAAGACAGTGTGCCGACGCAGTCTCAAACAAAATCACATACTGCGCGCGTGAAACATCAACCTCCGTCCTTCCAACTCACGATTGCACCAATAATGCAGCGTCGCGTTAGTACGTGCCTCTTCACTCTCGCACTTTTTGCCCGGACAATAGGTCATGGTCTTGTGGGTCGATGCAAACAACATTCGTTCGTTGTCGGGAAAGAAATACGAACATGTCGTCACGCCCAGACCGGTGCTGACGCGGCGTGGCTGAATGTGCTCAAAGTGATAAGTGTGCCACTTATGGTCCCATTGGCTCCATGTAGAGCTTTTTTCTGCCAATATAACCTAAACGTGGAAAGCTTCACAAGAGGAGTCTTAAGCTTATGTACGCTGTGATCGAGTGTGCGGAAATGAAGCGAATAAATTATAATCGAGAAAACAAATTCGACCTTTTGGCCCTGACACGCTTGGTCGAAACGAGTGCCATCAGTGAATGTCATACGGTGAAACGTACATACATATGTATTATGCAACGTAGGGACATCCCGGGCCAATCCCCAGTGCATGGTTAACCGCGTGTAACAAGGAATGCTGACGTAAAAACATTGATTTCGGCCATTTTCGGGTACCCGGCGCCAAAATATCCTGGGGCAAAACAAATATGATCAGTTTAGTTTAATTTAATTTACATTAGCGTACATTTAATTTCTGATTGCATGTTTCCTGTGTCTGTCCGTGATTTCGCCCACCTTCTGACCCTTTCCTGTCCGGGTTTTGTATTTATTTTTCTTTCCCGTAACTTGCACACCCTGTTTTGTATTTATTTTCATGTCCGTAAACTCCACACACGGTCTTGTAATTATGCTTCTTTCACTTAATCTTTTCTTATTTATGTATTATTGAGTTGGTGCCGACGCCATAAACTAACTAATCAGTTTAGTTTCGGGCCCCGGCACCAACCTGCAGAGCACAAGGTCCTTCCAAATCCATTCTATAAATCTGATCGCATTTATCTCCGTAGGCACCGCTGGATTGGTAGATCAACTGCTTGTTGTCGAAGCTGAAACATTTGTTCAACGTATATGTAATGGTCACCCACCATTATGCCTTGTGTCTGTCAACCATCAACACTAATCACTTTCATGTGATCATTTTTAAAGTTTGGAGGTTGGTATGACATCTACCGTATTTTATGATCCACCGCTGTGGGGCCGCAGCAGGTCAGATGATATGGTATAGGTATGGTATATACACCAGTTTGCAACCATGAAACATCGATATGATCAACAGATTGTGCTAGGGGCTTATACCAATGTTGTCAACACAACTGCCCGTGTTTCACGCTGACGCAGCAGTATGTCTTTTGTCGTCAACGCACCTACCTAGTCGACTCCCAGTGTGTCATACATAGAGCATTCCTGTATTCTATGTGTGCCGCCATCGCGCTGTAGTCTGCACCAGGGTTGGGCAAAAACTTTTTTTTTTCAAAAAATCGTTTTTTTTTAAAAAAAACGTTTTTTTAAAAAACGTTTTTTTTAAAACGCCCAGATGACCAAAATATGCGCCCAAAAAAATTGGAAAACGCTCATGTTGGGAAGAAAACGTGGTTAAATGAAGTCATTCTATGTGTTCTGAGGCAAAATAAACAGGTTTCAACCCTTTTCCAGCGAGTTGCTAAGATCCCATATCAGACCCGCATCGTGGGACCAACTTTGGCCGGGGTCATCACTGAAAGCCAAACTCCGTATATCGACGTATCTCGACAAAGTAAAAATTAGTCGAAAATTTTTTGAAAAAAATGGGACAAAAAAATTGATTTTCCTTGATAATCAGGGTACTTTCCCTGAAAAATCAGGGAAAATCAAGGAAACTCAGGATTTAAAAAAAACGAAAAACGACTCAGGCGTTTTTTTTTTGATAAAAAACGCCGTCGTTTTTTTTTGCCCAACCCTGGTCTGCACGCATCCCACGTGTATTGTATAGCAGCGACGCCCAGCCAGCTGCACCCAGGCAATTCCAAAATGGAAATGTCTCACCTGAAATACGCCTCTCCCATCTCACCACCGAATGTCAACTGCCTGACGTTTCTCAAGCGCGTTTCTTGTTCATAGTGGATTATGCCATTTTGGGCACTCACAGAGATTACGAACAGAAAAGGCACGGATACGGTGGGCAGCAACATGACAACAGTAATTCCCACTTCAAATTTTTTATACAGTGTGGAATATTGTTAGAGGAGTTTTTTCCATACACTTGTAACGAAGCTCGCCGTTTTTTCCGACGAGGTGAAATTACATAGCAGAAATATCTGGACGTAGGTTACACTTGAGTCTGCATACTACACTCTGCTGAACTGGGGTCGTCCTTTTGTCCATGCTATATAGTTGCCAACATGTTCAAGTTCGCATACACAGGAAGTTGTAGTAGCTGAGACTTCGTCGTTCTGGTACCTCTGCCATAGAGCTTGTCGTTTCCCCCGGTTGTGTGACCACACAAAATTGTAACGTTATCGTTTTATGTTTTTATTAAACCTTCCCCGCCTCCTCAGCCCCTTTCTTATCACAGTGCGTTTGGTTATCATCATCAAGCTGATGATCAATATGCGTATATATTATTTTTAAACGCTTTCGTTCTTTGATCTTGTTTGTTTTTGTATTTATGGCCTTACTGGGGGGAATTTTAATAATATCGCGGTCCCGGAATAACCCACTCTCCAACCGCTTCACCGAAATAGTAGTGCCACGCCCGGGGATTTTCCTGGACGCGAAACGAGCTCCGGAATAATTTACAAATAAATACATAATCATATAACATCTCAAAACAATTCTGACAGGAACGGGTACATCATGATCATGAAAAAAGAAAACATCATCAACACAATATCCTTCGCGCACCACTGCGCGGTCAAATTCATTACATACATATTATTGCACGCATTACGCGCATGCACTCCACCGTCGACGATTTTGAATAACCCACTCTCCAACCGCTTCACCGAAATCATCGGATTCCACGGCCCCGGTTATTTTCCTGGACGCGAAAACGGTTCTCCGGAGAATAATTTTACAAAGTAAATACGTCTTCGTATAACATGGTAAAACAATTTCTGGACAGGAACGGGTACATCATGGATCATGAAAAAAGAAAACATTCATCAACACAATATCCTTTCGCGCACCACTTTGCGCCGGTCAAATTCATTCATCAGATTATTGCACGCATTCGCGGCATTTGCCTCCCCCCTCCGCCGTTCTTATATTGAACCCGTTCGATTTTAACTTCCGAAATCCGTCAAACCAGATTCTTTCTGCTCTCACACACATGCCAGAGGTAGGTACATGTACAGTAGTTGGTATAGTTGTGGACAAGTACGTACAGTATGTACAACGAACAGAGAATGTAAGTAACTGGATTGTCTACGTTTCAAATAAATGGCGCAAATTTTTGACTTGCGCTCGATTTTGCATGATTTCACTTTTTACCGAGGAAATGCACTGCATGCGGCTGTGTGCCCCAACAAGGCAAAAAAGGCAAATTCTGAAAATATACGCACCCATACGTTATATGCCGCATGAGTAAGCTTGGCACGTGTGTTGAGAGTGCTGATGTTTCACACTTACGCCAGTAGAACACGAAACCATGCACATCAGCTTCATGAAGAAAATAATTACAATTTGCAACGTGCGCAAAGCTCATCTGAGAATCGTGGGTTTTCCACACCAAAACAGTAATCCAGGTTTCCCGCGAAACGTAAAAGAACTTTCTCGTAAAAGATACAAACTCAATCAACTTCAGCCCATATTTTCGGAAATGTGCCGGCCGCAATTTGGGTTGATTGATTTCATGTCGACTTGTTTGTTTGAACATGTTTTGAAACTATGGCTGTTTGACAATATCCCCATCAAATACATATAACGACAGGACTCCTGTCGTTATATTTGATGGGGATACAGGACAGCTCAACTCAGCCGCATTTTCAAAATGACTGTTGTGAGTGGATCAATATACCCATAATGCATAACGTGAGCGTTTGCATGTTTCTGGGTTTACAAATCACGAAGAAATATTCCAAAATGCGCTTCATCATCTCTTCTATTTTTCTGATCACTTTTTAATTTCTGTTAATTCTCATCTTACACTCTTGAAATATACCATAGAACACGTTATTTATCGAGTACGTGAAAAATAAAGAACTGACAGTCTATGCAGCTATATGTGAAAACAATAATGGAATACTTGTATGTACACATTAGGTATGTATGTGTCGGTATTTAGCACACAATGTCTGCGCTTTACACAGCAACAGACAAAACTGCTGTCATGCGACAA
>JASAMV010007472.1:0-18544 GCA_030248065.1 Rhynchonema sp. JSB1_4
GGGTTGGGCAAGAAACGTTTTTTTTCCAAAATCGATTTTTTTTAAAAAAACGTTTTTCTTAAAAAAAGTTTTTTTAAAACGCCCAGATGACCAAAATATGCCCCCAAAAAATGGAAAACGCTCATGTTGGGAAGAAAACGTGGTTAAATGAAGTAATTCTATGTGTTCTGAGGCAAAATAAACGGGTTTCAACCCTTTTCTACTGTTATTTCTGTTATTTTTGTTATTTTTTAATCATACTGTTATTTCTGCAATTTCTGTTATTTTTGTTCCTACTGTTATTTCTGTTATTTTTGTTCTTACTGTTATTTCTGTTATTTTTGTTCTTACTGTTATTTCTGTTATTTTTGTTCTTACTGTTATTTCTGTTATTTTTGTTCTTACTGTTATTTCTGTTATTTTTGTTCCTACTGCTATTTCTGTTATTTTTGTTCCTACTGTTATTTCTGTTATTTTTGTTCTTACTGTTATTTCTGTTATTTTTGTTCCCACTGTTATTTCTGTTATTTCTGTTATTTTTGTTCTTACTGTAACTTTCTTTCTTTTCTAATAATAAGCAAGTTCTAGTTTGATCGACAGATAAACACGTGGGTACATTATCGTTGGCTAAGCAGCCGCAGACAATTCGAAACATTTGGCGTTTGCGGACTTTAGGAACCAGGTCACAACGTGCGTTTACATGATTTCATAGCTTTTTGAAGATCACAACATTCTTTTGACTGTCAAGATGTGCATATCCTGCCAAACCTATAGGCAATCCGCCAGCTCATCTCACTCCACACACACAGGCTGCACGCTACATAATAGCCGTCAATGAATGCATCTATTCTCTGCCGTTATTCGTGTTAACATAACCAAACTTTGCAACAGTGCAGAAAAGTGTTATGTCAAGCAGCAAATGAAAACCGAATAAATTAAAATGGGGCCATCAAAGCATGACACTCGCCCAAAGTGCACATTTTGCTTAGAAAATGGCGTGTGCTGTTGCGCATGCGTTTGTGTGCATAAAAGTGCCATGACATGAGCCGATGGGTTGCGTATACATATATGTACATCAGTTTGAAAAAAGAGAGCATGTTTTCGGTACGTGATCTGATGTTTTTGACTTGATTTCAGGAAACAAAACTAAAATTAAATGCGGAATCACAACAAAGAAAGCAATACCAGCGAAACCAGAAGGCGCGTCCGCCAACCCTGCACACGCCAACTGGAAGGAGCTGCATGCGCTACAGGATTAACTTTTACCCTATAAGAAATCAATGGAGCCTGCAGGCGCCTTCGATTGCAGGCCCGGTGTTGAAGCTGTTACTGTGCTACAAGACACACAGTAAAACCCAGGCCCTAATATTTCACAGGCTGCTACCACGACGATCATGTAAAACCCACTGATGGACAGACAACTGGTCGGTGCGAGCGCGCGACACTGATCCATGCCGCAGGTGCCCCACTCCTTGTACGCAGGGTTGTTTCAAAAAAAAAAAGTGGTCAATTAAAAAATTTTTTTTTTAAAAAAAAAAATTTTTTTTTTGAAACTCAGATTTTGCTTTTTTTTTTTAATAAAAAAAAGTTGCCCAAAATGGGCTGAAATGTCCAAAAATGGCCTTTTTCGAGGCAAAAAATTGACACTTTTTTCTGTGGACGAGACAATTTTTCCAAAATCGCGCCTGCGGCGCCCTGTATTGTCCCCAAATCCGTACAGGGATGCGCGGGGCTGGTCTTTTATAGTGATGTGGCACCGATAATGTACTACTACATGCTACTACACATGTATATATGCAGGTCTGGTGCAAAACCGGGCGCGCAAAGTCGATCTGACGCGCAAGATTTGGGCTGTAATCGATATTTTGATGGTCGTATATCAGATATACGGCATTAGATGCATTAAAATACGTTGTACGGCATGCTACAATACATCAGAGTAACATCGTTAGTGAACATCAACCTCAAACTGGTCGGAGACCATGGAATCTGCACAATACTACCGGGTGTCACCACACAAGTTCGGTCCGAGGCGAAAATTTTTCAATTTTTGAAAAATATGTTGTATCGATTTCATTTATCCTGAAACGTCGTTTGCAACACTTTTTCCAATAAAAAAATTTTTCGTCAAAAAAAAAATCAAAAAAAAAATTTTTTTTTTAAAAAAAAAAAGCTCGTTAATAAAAAAATTTTTTTTTTCAACCCTGCTTGTACGACAGGGTGTATAGTCCGTCCATCAGCTCATGTCACTTTGCTATGCTGCTGGCCGACTTGTTCCCTTCCTCCACGTTCTAATGAAGGAGAAATTGAGTTTCCGAAAAAAATATTTTTGCTCCTAAATTCTGATTTTTATGAAAGCCACGTGTTTTATCCATCTTAATTTAATTTAATTTTAAATTTGATCGAATTCAATCCTTTTCGACACATTCTATCATTTTTCAGTTTTTTTACCCACTCAATTTCTCTTTCATTAGAACGTGGAGGAAGGGAACAAACCAGCCAGCTGCAGCACACAGTGTCATGAACTGATGAGTGGACTATACAGCCCACCGACCCAGGCGCTCGCCGTCTTTGCTCAACGAGCCCATGCCGCCCGTTGATATGCCCGTTTGAATCCACACCACGTCATCGCAGACGCGCTCAGATGCGACTGAATGTGAGGAGATTATTATTGCGCTGTGCTTACAGTCGACTCTGCTGCGTCTGATAAAACATTCTGACCAGGGTTGAAAAAAAATTTTTTTATTAGAGCACTGTTTTTTTAAAAAAAAAACACAAGAAAAAATTATTTTTTTTTGAAGAAAATTTTTTAATTAGAAAAAGTAGCGCAAACGTCGTTTCAGGTGAAATGGAGGCGCTACACAAAAATTTTTGAAAACTCAAAATTTTTCGTCACGTGACCCCTCCCGTGGGGTCATCAACGCATGTACGAAGGCGATTCGGTTATTCTAGCAGGATCTGAACGTGACGTGGACTCGACACGACCATTTTATTATCAGTGTTTGTCGGTAGTATAAATATCACGCGGACGTGGTGGCGACTAACTGCGTAGATTGTCGCAGAATACTAAATTTCACGTGCCAAACATAGATGATAATGATTCAACGACCATAGGAAACGATTACCGTTTATGTATTGTAGCTGGTAAAGTTCTGATCAAAGGAGTGATGTACCGGAGAATTCCAAATATGCTCCTCCAAAAAGCAGCCACTGGAAACAAATTAGTTGTTCTGAATAAGCGCGCCGCATCTGCAGACATTTTTATTCGTGTCTCACATGCTTATACAAAGTGCGGGCATATATGGGAAATTGATTGAAACCTCATATTCGATGTGAATCCTAAGCTAAGCCCCAGGGGGCGTACTTGGCATTCTCCGGTACGGGTACCTGAATTCTCCAAATAAAGCCCATGTGAATGATGCTCTCAAGACACTGAATGAAATGAAAAGTTTTTGTTCATGATCCTGCGCCAGTATACGTACAACTTGTATGTACACATGGTGCCTATTCGTTTCCATACGCTCTGTATAACCGTTTCACAGATTGGTGGGGCTACAATATCGAAAACTATGGTGCCGAAGAAGCATGCCCTGACTTATCATTTAAAAAAACTGAGGTCCATCACTTCTTTATGAGTCATTTTGGCGGTCGAACTAAGCGCCGCAGGCGCGATTTTGGGAAATTTGACCCAACTTAGAAAAAATTTTCAAAAATTTATGCCTCAAAAAGGCCATTTTTGGAAGAATTAGGCGATTTTATTTTTCCGAAAAACTCGCGTTTTTAATTTAAAAAAACAGAATATGGCTCTTCAAAAAAAAATTTTTTTTTTAATTTTTTTTAATAACCCACTGTTTTTTTGAAACAACCCTGATTCTGACAGTTTACGGAATTGGGGGGGGGGGGGCTTAGACGTAACCTGGCCAAAGTAGTAAACTACAGTAGTGATATGGGCCGATATTGTATTTGTCAACCCATATCAGTTATTATTGATAAAAGCTCGAGAGAAAGGCTTGCTTTCTTATTGGTGGATTTCTGCGAGGTAGCGAGTCCTCGGGACTTCGCGTGTGCCAGGGCGCGGCCCGTTGCTGTTGGTGGCACAAAAAGAAAGAAGAATTTGTGGCACGAGCGAGAAAGGAAAAGGAGACGAAGAAAAAGAGAAAGGAATAGAAGAAGAAAAAGGAAAAAACGCAAGGAGATAGAGAAAGGACGAGAAGACGAAGAGAAAGAAAAGAGGAAAAGAAGGTGAAGATAGAGGAGAAAGAGGACAGAAGAGTCGATTTATGGAGCGCACAGGATGCAATGAAGATTGGAAATAGAATGAAGCGAAGCTTGGGAGAAAGTTGGGGGAGCCCCGAATCGAGAAAGGTGCGTAAGTGCGCTGAGAAAATTGAAAACAAACAAGAAAAATTGAAAAATAAAAAAATTGTTTGGAGAGTGTGAATATTGTGGGCACAAATATGATTTTTTGGGTGAAGAATATTATTGTGATTTTATTGCATGAATTTGAAATGCTTGAATTTGTGCTTGTGATCAGCGTAAATGTGGATGGATCCAGTAATGGTATGAATGTGTATTTTGCGAATGTATGATTGTGTGGTGTGATATTTGAGTAATATTGTGATTGTGTGATCATCCGCTGAGTATTTTGATTGTATTGCTGAGATTATTTTCCGTTTGGTACCCCTCCCCTGGCGGAAGGAGGAGTAGTGATATGGGCCGATATTGTATTTGTCAACCCATATCAGTTATTATTGATAAAAGCTAGAGAGAAAGGCTTGCTTTCTTATTCTACCTATGTACCGTACATTCTGTCCGTTTTGAGAACATGTGAAGTGCATCTGACGCTTGGTGGGAATTGCTGTTTCTACCTGCTGTTTAATACAGCGGTTGTCTGGGTGTCATCAGTTAAACAGATAGACATTCAGTGCTTGCCCTTTAGACCGACTGCAACGACCAAGGTGACAATGTTGAGCGTCGATGCGACAATGTTGGCGATGAACGTGAAGATGGGGGAATATGTGGTTACGGTTGTTGCGATTCACAACTTGCGAATGGATAGCCAGTGCCTGTGTGGGTGGTGGTCGGCCATCATCAGTGCTATGACAAAGCGGTCGCCAACCATACAGCTTTCGCACGAAAACAAAGACACATTTGAAGCAGGATGCGTGCCTGCCAACGGCTCCGACGGGTCCAAAAAATGTGGCAGCGGCCAGTGTTTGCCAGACCGACAATGGTGGCAGCAGGGTTGGGCAAAAAAAAATTTTTTTTTTTAAAAAGATTTTTTTTAAAATTTTTCGGGGGAACAAAATGTTCTAAAACGTCCAAAAATGGCCTTTTTGGGGGTTATTTTTTGTCATTTTTTCTCAAGGGTCGAAAAATTTTCTTCACAAAATCACTTTTGGGGCATGTATTTGGTATCTAAGATGCCCCAAATGATGTTATTATGCCTCCCCGTGATACATGAGACACAGTATGCATGTACTTACATGGTACTTTGATGTCATACCCCATCGGGTCGGTCATATACGACTGATTCAGCGACCCGACAAATATTTCCGCAGCTTATATTCTCAATTCTGTATGGTTTATGAGTGAATCTTGCTTATTCGACCACAAACCGTTGTGTCTGATACCACAGAGCAGCAATCATAGGTCCATAACAAGCACAGACTGTTGGATCGCATCGAAATGACGTAAACACCCTTCATAAGTGATGCAAACCAAGTCACAAAAGTGACTTGTCAATTAAAGTTGCACTTTTTCGCGATTTTGCGCGTTTTTTAGGCAAATTTGGTAAAATTTCCCCGAATCTGAGACTTTTTAAAAAACTTGTTTTAAAAAAATTTTTTTTTCCAACCCTGGGTGGCAGCAACCGGCCGACGGTCGATAAGATAAGCCCACAGCCGAACGACACGTCGAACAATAAAAATGGCGGAAGGCGGTGGTCGGAATTTGACTCGGCTAATGTGGTGTTAGGTGTGCAACGAAGCTTAGATACAAAGCGGGACACTGTAACTGTGTGTATGTGCTTCTGTGTGTGCTACTATGATGTAATCATTAGATTGTTGTTTTGTTAATCCATTTTTTGAATCTTTTATCAGTTGATCTCGATGAACCCTTGACAGGGTATTGTGTTGTAAAGGGGCACCCATACAGTTTTGAACACACCAACAAATCAGTGATGTCCTCTTGCACAGTTAGCGCGTGATCAACTATCAGCGATGACAATGTGTAATGACTGCAACCGGCAATGGTCGACGCACAGTACCGCAACCAGGGTTGGGCAAAAAAAAACGACGGCGTTTTTTCTTAAAAAAACGACGTTTTTTTAAAAGAAACGTCTGGGTCGTTTTCATTTTTTTAAACCCTGAAATTCCTTGACTTTCCCCAATTTTGCAGGGGAAAGTACCCTGATTATCAAGGAAAATCAATTTTTTTGTCCAATTTTTTTCAAAAAATTTTCGACCAATTTTTACTTTGTACATCGATACATCGATATACGGAGTTTGACTTTCAATGATGACCCCGGCCAAAGTGTTGGTCCCATGATGTGGGTCTGATATGGAATGTTAACAACTCGCTAGAAAAGGGCTGAAACCCGTTTATTTTTCCTCAGAACACATAGAATTACTTCATTTAACCACGTTTTATTCCCAACACGGGCGTTTTCCAACCTTTTTGGGGCATGTTTCCGTCATCTCGGCGTTTAAAAGTGGGATTATAGTCGGGCTGGCGACCACTTACCGGCGACCAGCGTGTGTTTGCACATACGGGTGTGAAACAGTTAAATCTTGTTTATAATAAACTAAATACATTCAGAACAACACCATAATCACGCTTTCAAGTTAGTGGGTATGATACGTAAATATTCGAGTGGTCGCCGCGCCCAGAAAATGGTCGTTGCGCCCAAAATTTACGAAGTTGAAATATTTCAACTTTTTTGTCAAAATTTCAATGTTCCGGTATTGATGAGTAATGATCTTTAAACGACGCCCAGAATCGCTCATAAAAGCCATGAATTTCAAACACCACGCTTGAGCTACAGCATCTTCAAGTGTCAAAGTGGTCGCAGCACTGGTCGCGCCCAAAATACAAATTGTTCGGTTTCTTCACGTTTACTTGACAAAAATATTTTTTGCACGCTTGTTTTTTTTAACAAGTGAGACCTCATACGTAAACGCTTGAACATTGCAAAAAACGAAGAACAGTGCAGCAGCGTGCATTCTGCTGGGAAAGTGATCGCACGCGAGCAACTAAAATTCCACCTTAAACGTTTTTTTAAAGACGTTTTTTTAAAAAAACGAATTTTTGAAAAAAGAAACGTTTTTTGCCCAACCCTGGACACAGCACCCATTATGTGCATGTCTTGGTGATGTTCTCCTTGGGTTTCACATGCACACATCCGGGCGGATCATACGTTGTCACCTTTCTCATGCCCAGCCCAAACGAACTGGGCTCCAACGTCTCGCGTTTGCAGTCACACGCTGAAGGGGACAGAGACGTGTTGCATAATTGCGCCTTGTGACTACGGCGCAGGGCACACTATCGTCATTACACGTTCCCAGCTGTCCCGTAAATGTGAAAACATCGAACTGCATAATGCACAACTGTTCAATTTTGCACAGCTTACAGCAATGCATACCGTATATTGAAACGTTTATTGGAACCCCAGACGGTGTCAGTTTTCTGGCATACAGGGCGTTTCACGTTGCAACATGTGCTATACATTTTTACTGCAATGGTCTTGGCGACCGCCAACGCCTGTCGCGTCCAATTTGTTCAAATTACAGTATGCGTAGATATTCACCAACCCTTTGGAGCTTGATCTATGTAGTTCTTGATCTCATCCAGATACCGAGTCACTCTCGTGAACAACATCGGTGCTGGCTGTTGAATGCTCGGACACGAAACAGGTCCGAATATGGCACCATAGTGCACTCCTTGTACCACCCATTTGTCGCCAACCTTGCATGCCAGTGGTGAGCCCGAGTCTCCCTGAACATGTAAAGGCAAACTACACCAACACGAGCCCGATTTCGAAGGTGGTGTGTATTCAAAAAGAATAGAAAGAGAAAATCATCATGCTCCACTGTGTATTCTTCAACGTGTAACATTTCCCAAATCAGCAGCCACGTATGAATGTTTCACTATTCTGCTAGCTGCGAAATCGGGCTCGTGTTGGCGTAGTTTGCCTTTATGTAGGAACCTGCACCTTGAAGGCCTTACAAATAGCTTCGTTCTCGCTGACAACAAAGAACAATTTCTCCCACGTTGGTTGTCTCTCTGTGCGTTCAGCTGCCAATTTGTTTCCTGTTTTCTCAGCGAACGAAGTGCAGTTAGGCAAAAGTGTATCGTGCATATAGCGCGGGCCCCACGTACCAGACAGGTGTGCGCTCGATATATTTCCGTCCGCATTTGATTACCTTCGACACAGAACTGGTTTCGAGCGAACGGCTGCATTTGATTGGGGTGTCGGTTCTGACACTCATTTTGACCCATAACCGTGGCCATGAATTGACGCGGCTTCTCCTCCGAACCTGTGCGAGCTTCCGATATGAAATAGAAAGCTGGCAAGCGTGTAACACACACACACACACACACACTATTGTTATGGCTGGGCTGTGGAAAAAACCAACAACAATTTCATTCTGACAGACGCTGATTAGCTCACCGAGGCCCCAACCGGCGATGAAACACTGCGCTCCCGTTTGAACGGTTGAAGTGGGCAGACAGATTGACTGAGTGGTTTTGGAGAAGGTTATCCGGGTCTTCAGCCGAAGAACTGCGTCAATCAACAGAATTTTAAAGCTGCTGGTCAACAACCCATCGACCTCGCTTAATCTTGGGGGCAGTGCACATTAAGAAAGGTGGGATATCGTGTTACTCGACTCTGACTTGGAGAGTCGATTCGTTGCTTCCTGATGTTTCACGGCCAGGTTGAAGTTCGCCCCTTAGTGAAAAAATGCAAAAGTTATGCCGGCTTCCCGTTGAAAGCACAATTCACAGCAACGTTTAAGAATTTCAGAATATCAAGCACAAACATTTATTTCATCAGTATGATGTGCGGCTTTGCAAGAAACAGCTTGCATCCTAATTGAGAAAACATTTAGTTCCAAAAACCTGGTGTTTTTTGGTCACTGTTTTCTTCGCCGATAATTTTAAGCATCTGTGATTAACCAGCAAATGTGTTGATCGGACACAAAAATCCTCTAGTTACTGTGCACATAACCTGTGCTTTTGAGTTCTCTGCACCAAACACAGCTAATACAATAATTCGGACAACATGCGCAAGTCGGTCATTATCAGCGCGCGCGCTCAAAAACAACGTGCAGATTCGAGCACTCAAGAATGTTTTGTCTTTTTTGGGGTGGCGCACGCCCATAACGACCGACTTGCGCATGTTGTCCGAATTGTTGTATTAGCTGTGTTTGGTGCAGAGAACTCAAAAGCACAGGTTATGTGCACAGTAACTAGAGGATTTTTGTGTCCGATCAACACATTTGCTGGTTAATCACAGATGCTTAAAATTATCGACGAAGAAAATGGTGACCAAAAAACACCAGGTTTTTGGAACTAAATGTCTTCTCCTTCAGGATACAAGCTGTTTCCTGCAAATCTGTATATCATACTGATGAAACAAACGTTGGTCCTTGATATTCTGAAATTATTAATGGTTGCCGCGAATTGTCCTGTCCACGGAAACCCGGCATAATTTTTGCATTTTTTCACTGAGGGGCAAACTTCAACCCGGCCGTGAAACATCAGGAAGCAACCAATCGACTCCCCAAGTCAGGGTGGAGTAACACGATATTCCACCTTTGTTCAGGTGCACTGCCATCAAGATTAAACGAAGTCGATGGGTTGTTGACCAGCACCTTTAATATAGATGCAAACGCCGTGTAACAGGATAAGAAGCTCACACAACAACGTCTCTTACCTGCAATGTCGTAACGATGATGTTTCAAGTCAATGTAGTCCTGGGGCATCCACCAGTCCGACACAATATGACCGCGCATGTGGTCGGTCTCGGAGCGATTCTGTGCTCCTACGAATGCTTTTAGGTACCATTGCCCAGACCTGAAACAATGACGAAAATGATAACAAACCATGGCCACTGTGTCCACCTGTCCTGAGTATAAGCAAGACATCAACACCCACCTGGGGAAGAGTACGTTTGTGGATCTGACCAGGGTTGGGCAAAAAAAACGACGGCGTTTTTTCTTAAAAAAACGACGTTTTTTTTTAAAAAAAAACGCCTGGGTCGTTTTTCGTTTTTTTTAAATCCTGAATTTCCTTGATTTTCCCTGATTTTTCAAGGAAAGTACCCTGATTTTCAAGGAAAATCAATTTTTTGTCCCAATTTTTTCAAAAAATTTTCGAGAAAATTTTTACTATGTCGAGATACGTCGATATACGGAGTTTGACTTTCAGTGATGACCCCGGCCAAAGTTGGTCCCATGATGCGGGTCTGATATGGGATCTTAACAACTCGCTAGAAATGGGTTGAAACCCGTTTATTTTGCCTCAGAACACATAGAATTACTTCATTTAACCACGTTTTCTCCCCAACATGAGCGTTTTCCAATTTTTTTGGGGGCATATTTTGGTCATCTGGGCGTTTTAAAAAAAACGTTTTTTTTTAAAAAAACGTTTTTTAAAAAAAAAACGATTTTTTGAAAAAAAACGTTTTTTGCCCAACCCTGGATCTGACTACGGCTGGTACTTATTGACCATAGTAGGCAGAATTATTTTCGTATTACCGGTGCTTTACATGCACTTAGAACACATTATTTTTTGAAACAAACAACCAAGTACTTTTTGCTTGAGCACTCATTTATTAACGTGTTGGACAGATCTTGGCTGGAATAAACTTTTTTAAATTAAAACATTTTTTATTTATTAACCACTGAATCAGACATTTTGAGCCAATCGGTAATAAAAATATAGTATTGTCCATTATTTTCCATCTAATAGATTCAAGATTTTAAACACATCGACCAGAAATGATTATCAGGACCCTATGCGACATCTTTCCACCAATTTTAAGCCAGTGAGCCGGTGTTTCTACCCCCAGATAACCCCTTTCAAGAACGTGATGACCGAAAGAAAGGTAGCACAGTGTAGTGTTATGCGTTATTGGAAGGCACACCGAGAGTACGTGCGTACAAGGTTTCTATGTTGTGGTAAAGGGACTTTTCGTCACCTCAAAGCTGCTGAAAAGACACATCGTTTGGTCTGTCAAATTGGTAATACATGGCTGCCAACAGAAAAAAATTATGGCCGAATGTGATATTCCAGGTTGACATGGCTGGCCCAAATCAACAAAGGGGAGATAAAAATGTGTCTGACTTGACGTGCAGCTTTTGGTTATACACGTACTTTCCGCCATGTACACAGTGGGCGGCGGTGAGCACATGCTGGTCGTCGAGAATGGCTCCGGTGCAACGACCCATTTTCGACATTGGAACTGGCACAATACCGAGATCGCCTTCCTGGAACCATTGCAGAAGGACCAGCCACGGCCAGCTGTATTTCACCACTGGCTCGCCACCTGTGGATCGAGAGAGAGAAGTCAACATACTGGCACAGCACTGGCTAGCAGATGTGTGCGTCCAACGATAAAAGGTACAATCTACTGTACCTCACTTGCTATTCTCGCAATTCGCTTCTTTTCACCACTTAATGGCAACAATTAGTCGCGTATTTTTATATATGGCGTTTTTCAAAAGCCCTGGTTCCTTCAGGACGCGGCCCCATGCATACGAGGTACATTGGTTTATTTCTATGCGCTGCAGCCAAAGAAATGTTTCGTAGAGAACCGCAAACCGCTCACGGCTCGTGCGGCCATGCAAACGCGGTGCGGTCCTGGGACATAGGATTTTTGCACCGCGCGCACACTTACGCATGGCCGCTCACTGAGTAATCTATACAAGAAAGAAAAATGCCCCAAGGGGCATAAAAGAAATATGGTTCTCTGGCTGACTGGCATAAAAGAACGATACTAAGCTTGTACCACTTTGCTGATGTTTCATTAGGCACTGGAATAAACGTAAGTGTGTTCTGAGCTGTTTGATACCGAACAGTAGACATTGAACCATATTCCCGGCGCGTGCTGTCTTGCCACTAGAGACACAGGGCACGGAGATATTGAAAGATTGCAATATTCTCTTTACTCCTCTCCTTGTTGAACCATCGTGCGCAACCGAAGACTGCACAGTTACCGTCGTGAGGTTGAAAAGAAGAAACAGTTGCCTAAATATGTGGGTTTGCACGAAAGTTTCGATATCGGCTGGGTGTTGGTTCAAAAGAGTTCGCGCCGGGAATATGGTTCAATGTCTGCTGTTCGTATCAAACAGCTCAGAACACACTTACGTTTATTCCAGTGCCTAATGAAACATCAGCAAAGTGGTGCAAGCTAGTATCGTTCTTTTATGCCAGTCAGCCAGGGAACCATATTTCTTTTATGCCCCTTGGGGCATTTTTCTTTCTTGTGTCGTTCTTTTATATCGCGCAAGCGCCAAACAGAGAACCCGGATAAATCAGGCACAGAAAGTTTTCAGTTCCGGCAAGCAATGGAAAAGAAGATAACTAAGAAACTCCAACTAAGAAATTCTAACTAAGAAAATGTCGACCATCAGACTTTTCTCAAGTAATCAACGCACATGAGCGCAATGAGGTGTGGGGGTTAGTTTAACGATGCTGTACTTTTTGGCAGGATATATGAATCGGTGGTTATCGTGACATAAGGCCAATTTTGTGTTTCGATTTCACTATGCGGTTCTAACAATGGAGACACGCTTGTGTCTGCGTCTTCACCCACCACTGAAACAAAACCAACGCAGTGCCCCACGCCAGTGGTTTTTTAAAAAAAATTTTTTTTTTATTAAAAAAAAATTTTTTTAAAAAAAAAAAAATTCGTTCCAACAGGTAAAAAAAAAAATTTTTTTATTATTTCAAAATTCGAAAATTTCTCTATTTTTTTTGCTCTAAAAGTGCTATTTTTTGCATAAAAATTGCTACTGTTAACATCACCCGACCCAACCATGGGTGTATTGGGTGCCATAATCGTTGTTTTGTGGCATCTAGACATAATGCACACACTCACATGGCCTCTCATATAATTACACATGTACATGTGACTAGGTGGGCATGCATTTATCCATGCAACAGACCCGAAAGCAGTGATTCGGTGTGATATTCACCCTATATTTACACT
The DNA here is from genome assembly GCA_030248065.1 of Rhynchonema sp. JSB1_4. Classification (NCBI taxonomy): domain Eukaryota; kingdom Metazoa; phylum Nematoda; class Chromadorea; order Monhysterida; family Xyalidae; genus Rhynchonema; species Rhynchonema sp. JSB1_4. The sequence continues at coordinate 13,196 of JASAMV010007472.1, forward strand.
GTTTGTCACATATTTGCATTGGTCGTGTACCAAGAGGCAATAGTTTCACCCAAATTTACCGTCTTGAGTGTCACAAAGCCACACCAAGGCACCCACACTACGTGGGGGAAGTGTACGGGTGTGTACCTGACTACTGTTGGTACTCATTGACCATTGTTTAGTATTGTTTTCGTGTCGTGAGTGCTTTATATGCACTTACCACACGTTATGGAAGAAAAATGCCACTATTTTTTGCTTTAACGCTCATTTTTTTCGTTTCTGGCAGTTTTTGGCTGGAATAAAAAAAAATTTTTTTAAATTAAAAAAAAATTTTTTTTAAAAATGGGGTTTGAATAAAAAATTTTTTTTATTAACCACTGCCCCACGCGCATGTCTATGCTTTTGAGGAACATGGTAACTTGTCAAGTTATTTTTTTTTAATTTACCGCCAGGTATGTATTTGACACCCTAGGTACCATCATTTATAGCGCACTGATTGCGCATCGTCTCAGAGAATGGCACTTGTTGGTTTAGTACCAAGCAAAGCTGTGCAATGAACTTCCATGCAACCTGTCCCATCAGCTTCAGCAATGAAATAAGTGTCAAACATCAGTCTCCAGATTGCTTTGGTGTTGGCCGCCGCATCTGATCTTGGATTCAATGTTACGTAAAAACTACTATTTAACTTTCCCACGAAAGTCAAATTATAAATGCGGAAAAAGCTTCGAATGTTAGAGAGCAACAGCAATTTTAATTAACAAATTGATATCTTGTGGGTATTTTATCATGAATGACATCACAGCGCATAAACTGCGAACTGCACCTGTGCTTAATAATTAATCTCAAATAAAAACACGAAAAAACTGAAAAATGTTACCCAGAATTCATTAAAAGTTAGTAAAATAAAACAAAGTTCGCTGCGCGCGTGGATGTTTGAACCAGGGTTGGGCAAAAAAAAAACGACGGCGTTTTTTCTTAAAAAAACGACGTTTTTTTAAAAAAAAACGCCTGGGTCGGTTTTCGTTTTTTTTAAATCCTGAATTTCCTTGATTTTCCCTGATTTTTCAAAGAAAGTACCCTGATTTTCAAGGAAAATCAACTTTTTGTCCCATTTTTTTCAAAAAATGTTCGACCAATTTTTACTTTGTCGAGATACGTCGATATACGGAGTTTGACTTTCAGTGATGACCCCGGCCAAAGTTGGTCCCATGATGCGGGTCTGATATGGGATCTTAACAACTCGCCAGAAATGGGTTGAAACCCGTTTATTTGCCTCAGAACACATAGAATTACTTCATTTAACCACGTTTTCTCCCCAACATGAGCGTTTTCCAATTTTTTTGGGGGCATATTTTGGTCATCTGGGCGTTTTAAAAAAAACGTTTTTTTTAAAAAAAACGTTTTTTTTCAAAAAAACGATTTTTTGATAAAAAAACGTTTTTTGCCCAACCCTGGTTTGAACCCGCGACCTTTCGTCTTCAGTGATGCGCGTTAGACCTTTCGGACATAACTGCTTCGCCACTTTCCTTCACAAACTTTACTACATACATAACTACGCGTGCATTGCTGCATTTCCCATTGTGCTGGCTGCCTGTGTGTGTGTGTGCTGGCTGCCTGCCTGTGTGTGTGTGTGTGTGCTGGCTGGCTGGCCAGGGTTGGAAAAAAAATTTTTTTTTAAACAAGTTTTTTTTATAAAAAAAATTTTTTTAAAAAAAAAAATTTTTTTTAAAAAGTCTGAGATTCGGGAAAATTTTACCAAATTTGCCTAAAAACGCGCAAAATCGCGAAAAAATGCAACTTTAATTGGCAAGTCACTTTTGTGACTTGGTTTGCATCACTTATCAAGGGTGTTTACGTCATTTCGGCGCGATCCAACAGTCTGTGCTTGATATGGACCGCTGATTGCTGCTCTGTGGTATCGGACACAACAGTTTGTGGCCGAATAAGCAAGATTCACTCATAAACCACACAGAATTGAGAATATAAGCTGCAGAAATACTTGTCGGGTAGCTGAATCAGTCGTATATGACCGACCTGATGGGGTATGACATCGAAGTACCATGTAGGCACATGCATACTGTGTCCCATGTATTACGGGAAGGTATAATAACATCATTTGGGGTATCTTAGGTACCAAATACATGCTCCAAAGGTGATTTTTTGAAGAAAATTTTTCGACCCTTGAGAAAAAAATGACAAAAAATAACCCCCAAAAAGGCCATTTTTGGACGTTTTAGACCATTTTGTTCCCCCGAAAATTTAAAAGAAAAATTTTTTTTTTAAATTTTTTCAAAAACCTTTTCTTTAAAAAAAAATTTTTTTTAAAAAAAAAAATTTTTTTTTGCCCAACCCTGTGGCTGGCTGTGTGTTGTGGGTAATACATTGTGCGCTTTATGAATCAGGCAACTACGTAGCGTGCACTAATGCATTGTTGTGTGTGTCTGAGCGTCCATTATGGCTCTTTTTGAGCTGAAAAACATTTAACCAATTGGAATTAATATATGTTTGACGTAACAACGATTAAAAACACATATCACCGCTGATTTTGGCTTTAGAACCATACTTTCTGTACAAAAAGTCATGGTCTGGAACCGTTCATACTAAAAGTTACGAACTAGGCGATAGCACCACCGTGTTTCTCGAGTGCGAAAACCACATAAACAACTTTAATAGTTCTGGTAACCCAACTTTTCGGCGAAATTTTACTTCGGGAAGCACATTTTACATACAAAAAGTCGTGGTCATGGTCTGGAACCGGTCTCAGTCGAGGAGTTACGAAGTCGGCGATAGCACCATCGTATTTCTCGTGTGCGAAAACCCTATATGCGATGTTAACATTTCTGGTGTTCAGTAACGTCTGGGCCCTGACTAGTTTTTTGTGGAAAAAAAAGGGAAAGTACGTTTTTACAAAAATTTCAACTGTATCTTGCCCGCGATCGCGCGAGCGGGCACGCTGCGGAATGAAATTTTGTGTGAACCTAGAAGTCCACGCCGTACAGGTTGTGTGAAAGTTTGGGCTTCTCAAGTTAAGTCTTGTGAAAATGGCGTGAGTTTAAATTTTTCAACTCACGCAATATAAGGAATGAACCATATATGTCGCTTAGCATTACCATGCTAGCTCCGATTTAGAAGACAGCATTATTGGCATTCTGCCAACTAATACCGTGACTGCAAACGTACGTGCGATCAGACGAGCCATTTTTCTGCTTGGTTGACGTCGCGGCTCAGTCAGCGATGTGTCCGGTTCATATTGAGGGCGGCCACAAGTTTGACCTTAAACTGGCACACATAAAATTATGATAAAACCAGAGACAAAACGCTGAACGTGTGTGGGTTATGGAACACAGCAATGCAGTAGACTTGTGCCACAACAGCCGATGGAAAAATACAGCCGAAATTGAGCCGGTTCGGTGAGTTGACTGACCTCATTGTCCCCTTTTAAGCACATGGGTCCCGGAAACCGACCGTGTTCCACAGATTCCCGCATCAAAACCGTTTCCAAACCCATTTTATCTGTTCTTGTTGATGTATTTTACGCTGGCTCTTGTGGCACAGGTCTGCTGTGCGTTGGCTAGTTACATCGGCCATGTTGTCGTTGTAAATATGGCTTGTCACGTCACTTTTGGTTGAGAATATTCGAGAGGTCTGTTTGATTCTCTATATCCTGATATGTAGTGTCCTAATATTTTCACAACGAATCTCAGTTCAGGTGACAAGCACATCGGTACGTACTGTATTTGTGTTTTTGTTTCTACCCGACAGTCTTGCAGAACATTATTGAAGCCACGCAGAAGCTTCCCGAAACTACCAAGAGCGAAACATGGCACCTGAATATCTGTTTTCAGTCAAATGATCGTTGCAAGCAGCTGACAGTTCTTGGAAATGGGTCACTGGCGAGGCCAAGAGTTGTCGCGTTCGGACGCTGCCGCCTGGAGAAATGTAGGGTGGTACAAAAGTGTAACTACGTTAGATTAAGGATGACGCACGGGAAATGGATGGAAACGGACCTCATTTGGATCAAATGTTGGTACCGGTGGTTTTCAGACACGTTGCATCCGCGTACCTGCCTTATTTTGTCGGGATGCCGCCTGTCGGGTTCACTAGACAAGAAACTGATTGGGTCACATTTCTTGGACCCAAAGTGCCGGACCCCAACGAACAAAAATGTTCCAAGCGGGTATCAGCTTTTAACTGAATTAAAAATCCATTACATCCATATTTCATCATCAATCACCGTTAACCAAGTGTAACTATTTTTGGATCATCCTTTATGTGCACGCCGAAGGCACGTGTGAAGTGATGGCTGGCCTGGCTATAACTGTATATAATCGACAAAAATCACGACTGCCTCCGTTCCAGTTGAATATCCGACGCCAAAGGTAATGGGTTCGAAACACATAGGAGATATCAACTGCGGGCAAGTCCTATGGCATGGACGTGGTATGGACTTCGCTTGTGCACCTGCAAATTTTGGTTAAACTGTGTTTTGCAATGGAAGCGGCGTACTCGACCAGGGCAAAAGCTGTTCATTTAACATAGGGGAACAACTTTCACGCCGGTCGAAACTGGTGTGTCAGTTATATCGCAAAATACAGCTCAACCAAAGTTTGTAGATCCCCAAGCTACAAGTGCATGCCATTAGGGACTTGCAAACCATGCCAGTTGATAACCGCATGTGTTATGAACGCCACGCCAAACGTTTGCTCCCGAAAGGACTCGAACCTCCGACCCCCCAATCACCAGGTGTAAATGAATTCAAATTCACGCTAAATAACCGCTAATGCTCGACTGCCAAGACGACCATTCTGTGTAGGCGCATTTGCGGAAAAATAAACGTGACCTCCTTTTAGTTGCCGTCAACGTGCTGCAAGTTGTTGCTTTCAGTGTGAGCTCTGCTCTAACGCGTTGCGAATTAAAACGCGAAGGTACAAGTTCAGATTTAAGAAATTATCTGTTGAGTGTTTCTTACTCGTCGATATTCGTCCACCTCTGGATTAGTTTCCACGACTTTTTATGTTTTGGAAACGCGCACGCATAGTAGCCAGGGGGGTCGACACATTTGATCAGCCTTGCTGCCTTCAAGGGGAACTCTGCAACGATCGAGCAGTACATCATATTTTTGTGCGTTCATTTACGCACGGCTGTCCAAAATGAAACAGCGACGGTTTCCTCGCTCCTGTTAAATCCTGAACTTACCTGGATTTGTTCGGCGTAATTGTACTGATTTTCAAATCAAAATTTTGTCCTTTCTTAAAGTTTCAAAACTTCTTGACCAATTTTAGCTATACAGTACTGTATGTCAGGATGTTTTACGTCGATATGCAGAGTTTGCCTTCCAAGGCCGACCCCCAGGCGCATACTGTTCATACG
>JASAMV010007474.1:0-21838 GCA_030248065.1 Rhynchonema sp. JSB1_4
AGTAAGTAAAATCTCTACATAAATGAACAAAACGGACCCAACTATTTTGTTCACCACAGGCAGGGTTGGATAAAAATTTTTTTATTATCCAACTTTTTTTAACTTTTTTGAATTTTTAAAAAATTTTTAAGATTTATTTTTTTTTATTCCGGACCACAAAGATTTCGGTTCTCAATGTGAAAAATTGTCGAAATTTTTTGCAAGTATATTTGATTGTACTGGAGAATATAGGAATAGTTGACACCGCGACCAGTTGTGTTCACAAACGGGCATAGCAGCGAGGTGATCTTTTTTACGATGAGCCAGATAGCGTGACAATTTGCGGTGGGATAATCTGTCCACCATATGTACCTACATAATGTAGATTGTAGTATGAAAAGTGAACGCGCGTGTCACAGGAAAGCTAAATAATTGGCGCATTTTCGCTCGATTATTTTGCTCGTCGCAGAGAAAGTTTTTGCACAAAAGCGCATGAGTTACTCAGAGCAGTACCACAACAACCGCTGTCGACGCAGTCAGATCGCGTTTTCAGCTTTGTTCTGCGTTACCTGCTCCTTTTCCCTAAATGTGTGATAAGTGAATAAAGCTTATCGTTTCGTTGTGCCTAAGGCAAAGCCTAAAAAATAAGTAGGATATGGACAATAAATTGCGGGGGGGCGACAAGTTTCACGACCAAAACAGGGCCAAATCCGTCCAAAATTCGTTTCGTTGTGCCTAAGGCCAAGCCTAAAATTAAGTAGGATATGGACAGTAAATTGCTACATATGAAGAATATATATTTACAATGTCGACCACTGCTTGGGAGCAGTACATCAATTTGGGGATTGATCAGTTTGTTTAGTATGGAGGGATTCACTATATGATTGTAGAGATTCACTATGTGGAGGCTTCACCGTGATAATAATAATGAGCAGCAAAACACCTTTTCAAGCATGGTACGAAAAATTCGAGTATTTTATCGTTGACTGCCACAAGGAGAATGCATGTAACGTGCATGCATGCATGAAGAGCGTTTGGCGAAATCAAACTTGGTGATCCGATGGGCCTCCCTTGCAAGACTGTTTGATGTGATCGGCTCTCTTGCCGGACCGATCACAAAAATCAATTCTATCCTGTCTTGCAAGAAAGACACATTGAGCCGCAGCCGTGCGCCAAAATTGTTTTTATAAACATGCATCCCTGCTGTAATATCACCCGGCTAGCCATCTGCGTTCATGTTAATGTGTTGTGGGTCCGTGCGTGCACTGGTTGCACACCGCTGTTTACATTCGCATGTGTATATCGACGCAACACCGGCCAGCTGGGTGATGTTACAGGCATACAGTGTTGTATGTGACGCAGAAACGATTTTTAGCGCTGCAATGGCTAACTCGATGGGTCTTGCAGGCCAGGACAAGCCCGATCACACCAAGTTTGATTTCGTCCATTGTGAAACACATTTTAGATGTATACGATTGTGAATCACGAATGCGAAAAGTGAGCTGCATTTTTACACAATATCAAAGTAATCAATATGTGCCCCTGACTGAAAAGTGTCTTCGTTGATCAGATTTATCAGTTTGTTCACTGTTTGCGTCGCGCTGAGCACTTTCTGACCGGACTTCATGTCTGAAGACAAAATGGTGCAATTTCAGGGTGGTGAGGATTAATGCCGCTACATTGGTCGAAATTAGTGATTCAGTAAAACACGAAAAATACGGATCAAACAACAATTGGCAAAAGCGTGCTTTTGTCCTCGTCACCAATAAATGTGGTTCTGCGGAACATTTTCCCCTGCTATACTTCTGTGGCCAAGCGGCGGCCGTGTGGCGCATTCGCACTAACGATGTCCCGGTGCACTGTCCGTCCGTGAAAACAACAGGACGAAACATGCAAAAAAGCTTGCTGCTGTTACTTCACTTTGCCACGCGGCTCAGGCTCCCCTACATAATCATACCCAACTCTGGTAATCAGCATGTTTGATGATAGTAACTGTCACTGTCACATTTTGCCGAAAATCCAGTCCGACTTCTATAATAAATCTTCTGATTTACGAACCTTGAAATGCGCTTCTTGTCTTCTCCTGATGTGCTTCACTGATTATCGTCTCAAACATGTCCGTTTGTATCGGCCCGGGCGCATAGTTCAGAACACGCAGTGACTCCTGTTCACTCGCCAGCACGTTCATATAGGCGTCACGTGCTGCTTTGCCTGAATTTCAAGGAGAGTGTGACCCGGCGGCACGTGTCTCCTGCACCGAAATGAGGGAAAGATGGCATCTTTTTTGTGTCGCCTTCCGCGATTCTCGATACGTGGGATGGAGAAACTGGACTATTTTTTGACATGCAAGTTCAGGGGCGGGAGACAAAAAGAGTTTGTAAGACCGAAGGTTCGAAAAAACCATATGACATCTTGTTGAAAACCGTAGTTGCTCATTTATCTGCTCCGTTCTTGCAAAAACATTCCATTATTGCTGGAGCCCAAATGGAAAATTTGACTATATTTCTCTGTCCGTTTACACATAATTTCCGTTGTTCAATTATCTGGTCTCCGCCGCACTACAGCTTGCAACCAACCGACACAGTACTGCGCGAAACAGGGCATCGCTTGCACAGCCATTAGTGAGCTCATATTGATCACACAACGTCGCTTGGCCACATTGGCGCTGACCACATTAAGAAAGACACAATTGAGTTGGATCATTGACACGAGATTGATTTGTAGATAAGTGTGCCACGACGATGATGAACTGGTTTCTTGGCACGGCTGCAAAGGAAATTTTTGCTGTTGGCAGTCCAAATACTACGACGATCGAAAAGGTGTGCGTCTTGGTCGGGTGAATTTTCGACAGCATTTCCACGATCGAATTGGATATATTCGGATACCGGACCCGGTCTGATCCGATCCCATCGATTTACCGGCTTCCACAACCAACTTCAGGTGCCACACACCGACAGAAATCCGGAGAGCGTCAGAAAATGTAAACGACCTTAATTCGAATTACACCCATGACTAGCAGAGATCGAAAAACAGCCGTCCGATTCGGTCACTTAACCAATTTTCGATAGTGGTGGCATTGGGGATTGGTTTGGTATCATACTTTTGTGGAAGCATTGCCTCAAAAGTTTAATGATGGTTTTTTGTGCTGGAAAAAAATAAACTTTTTTCCAATGCCCACTGTGTGTGTGGCACTCCGAACAAGCCTAAGCCTAAGCCTGCACACACATACACAGCTGTACAGTGTTTTAATTAATAGTATAAAAAATCCCCTAAGTACCTCAATAAATGTACGCGGCACTTGGGCACGAAGTTAGTGGTCGCGCCCGCGCTCAGCTGTACAGTGCCGCGCCATCAAATATGGTGCGGTCGTTGCACCAAACCGGCAGCATCCCGCCTCTCCGAAGTTCGGGAGCCGACAAAACTTGCGTGGGCGGCTTGTAGCTTTCGTGAAACATCAACATTCAGCTGCCGACCTGGGGATTGGTTTGGTATCATACTTTTGTGAAAGCATTGCCTCAAAAGTTTAATGATGGTTTTTTGTGCTGGAAAAAAATAAACTTTTTTCCAATGCCCACTGTGTGTGTGGCACTCCGAACAAGCCTAAGCCTAAGCCTGCACACACATACACAGCTGTACAGTGTTTTAATTAATAGTATAAAAAATCCCCTAAGTACCTCAATAAATGTACGCGGCACTTGGGCACGAAGTTAGTGGTCGCGCCCGCGCTCAGCTGTACAGTGCCGCGCCATCAAATATGGTGCGGTCGTTGCACCAAACCGGCAGCATCCCACCTCTCCGAAGTTCGGGAGCCGACAAAACTTGCGTGGGCGGCTTGTAGCTTTCGTGAAACATCAACATTCAGCTGCCGACCTGGGGATTGGTTTGGTATCATACTTTTGTGGAAGCATTGCCTCAAAAGTTTAATGATGGTTTTTTGTGCTGGAAAAAAATAAACTTTTTTCCAATGCCCACTGTGTGTGTGGCACTCCGAACAAGCCTAAGCCTAAGCCTGCACACACATACACAGCTGTACAGTGTTTTAATTAATAGTATAAAAAATCCCCTAAGTACCTCAATAAATGTACGCGGCACTTGGGCACGAAGTTAGTGGTCGCGCCCGCGCTCAGCTGTACAGTGCCGCGCCATCAAATATGGTGCGGTCGTTGCACCAAACCGGCAGCATCCCACCTCTCCGAAGTTCGGGAGCCGACAAAACTTGCGTGGGCGGCTTGTAGCTTTCGTGAAACATCAACATTCAGCTGCCGACCTGGGGATTGGTTTGGTATCATACTTTTGTGGAAGCATTGCCTCAAAAGTTTAATGATGGTTTTTTGTGCTGGAAAAAAATAAACTTTTTTCCAATGCCCACTGTGTGTGTGGCACTCCGAACAAGCCTAAGCCTAAGCCTGCACACACATACACAGCTGTACAGTGTTTTAATTAATAGTATAAAAAATCCCCTAAGTACCTCAATAAATGTACGCGGCACTTGGGCACGAAGTTAGTGGTCGCGCCCGCGCTCAGCTGTACAGTGCCGCGCCATCAAATATGGTGCGGTCGTTGCACCAAACCGGCAGCATCCCACCTCTCCGAAGTTCGGGAGCCGACAAAACTTGCGTGGGCGGCTTGTAGCTTTCGTGAAACATCAACATTCAGCTGCCGACCTGGGGATTGGTTTGGTATCATACTTTTGTGGAAGCATTGCCTCAAGTTTAATGATGGTTTTTTGTGCTGGAAAAAAATAAACTTTTTTCCAATGCCCACTGTGTGTGTGGCACTCCGAACAAGCCTAAGCCTAAGCCTGCACACACATACACAGCTGTACAGTGTTTTAATTAATAGTATAAAAAATCCCCTAAGTACCTCAATAAATGTACGCGGCACTTGGGCACGAAGTTAGTGGTCGCGCCCGCGCTCAGCTGTACAGTGCCGCGCCATCAAATATGGCGCGGTCGTTGCACCAAACCGGCAGCATCCCGCCTCTCCGAAGTTCGGGAGCCGACAAAACTTGCGTGGGCGGCTTGTAGCTTTCGTGAAACATCAACATTCAGCTGCCGACCTGGTGATTGGTTTGGTATTATACTTTTGTGGGAACATTGCCTCAAAAGTTTAATGATGGTTTTTTGTGCTGGAAAAAAATAAACTTTTTTCCAATGCCCACTGTGTGTGTGGCACTCCGAACAAGCCTAAGCCTAAGCCTGCACACACATACACAGCTGTACAGTGTTTTAATTAATAGTATAAAAAATCCCCTAAGTACCTCAATAAATGTACGCGGCACTTGGGCACGAAGTTAGTGGTCGCGCCCGCGCTCAGCTGTACAGTGCCGCGCCATCAAATATGGCGCGGTCGTTGCACCAAACCGGCAGCATCCCACCTCTCCGAAGTTCGGGAGCCGACAAAACTTGCGTGGGCGGCTTGTAGCTTTCGTGAAACATCAACATTCAGCTGCCGACCTGGGGATTGGTTTGGTATCATACTTTTGTGGAAGCATTGCCTCAAAAGTTTAATGATGGTTTTTTGTGCTGGAAAAAAATAAACTTTTTTCCAATGCCCACTGTGTGTGTGGCACTCCGAACAAGCCTAAGCCTAAGCCTGCACACACATACACAGCTGTACAGTGTTTTAATTAATAGTATAAAAAATCCCCTAAGTACCTCAATAAATGTACGCGGCACTTGGGCACGAACTTAGTGGTCGCGCCCGCGCTCAGCTGTACAGTGCCGCGCCATCAAATATGGTGCGGTCGTTGCACCAAACCGGCAGCATCCCGCCTCTCCGAAGTTCGGGAGCCGACAAAACTTGCGTGGGCGGCTTGTAGCTTTCGTGAAACATCAACATTCAGCTGCCGATCTGGGGATTGGTTTGGTATCATACTTTTGTGGAAGCATTGCCTCAAGTTTAATGATGGTTTTTTGTGCTGGAAAAAAATAAACTTTTTTCCAATGCCCACTGTGTGTGTGGCACTCCGAACAAGCCTAAGCCTAAGCCTGCACACACATACACAGCTGTACAGTGTTTTAATTAATAGTATAAAAAATCCCCTAAGTACCTCAATAAATGTACGCGGCACTTGGGCACGAAGTTAGTGGTCGCGCCCGCGCTCAGCTGTACAGTGCCGCGCCATCAAATATGGCGCGGTCGTTGCACCAAACCGGCAGCATCCCGCCTCTCCGAAGTTCGGGAGCCGACAAAACTTGCGTGGGCGGCTTGTAGCTTTCGTGAAACATCAACATTCAGCTGCCGATCTGGGGATTGGTTTGGTATCATACTTTTGTGGAAGCATTGCCTCAAGTTTAATGATGGTTTTTTGTGCTGGAAAAAAATAAACTTTTTTCCAATGCCCACTGTGTGTGTGGCACTCCGAACAAGCCTAAGCCTAAGCCTGCACACACATACACAGCTGTACAGTGTTTTAATTAATAGTATAAAAAATCCCCTAAGTACCTCAATAAATGTACGCGGCACTTGGGCACGAAGTTAGTGGTCGCGCCCGCGCTCAGCTGTACAGTGCCGCGCCATCAAATATGGCGCGGTCGTTGCACCAAACCGGCAGCATCCCACCTCTCCGAAGTTCGGGAGCCGACAAAACTTGCGTGGGCGGCTTGTAGCTTTCGTGAAACATCAACATTCAGCTGCCGACCTGGTGATTGGTTTGGTATTATACTTTTGTGGGAACATTGCCTCAAAAGTTTAATGATGGTTTTTTGTGCTGGAAAAAAATAAAGATTTTTAGAAGGCCAACTAAGTCTGTTCACCTACTAAAAAGCCTAAGCCTAAGCCTGCACACACATACACAGCTGTACAGTGTTTTAATTAATAGTATAAAAAATCCCCTAAGTACCTCAATAAATGTACGCGGCACTTGGGCACGAAGTTAGTGGTCGCGCCCGCGCTCAGCTGTACAGTGCCGCGCCATCAAATATGGCGCGGTCGTTGCACCAAACCGGCAGCATCCCGCCTCTCCGAAGTTCGGGAGCCGACAAAACTTGCGTGGGCGGCTTGTAGCTTTCGTGAAACATCAACATTCAGCTGCCGACCTGGGGATTGGTTTGGTATCATACTTTTGTGGAAGCATTGCCTCAAAAGTTTAATGATGGTTTTTTGTGCTGGAAAAAAATAAACTTTTTTCCAATGCCCACTGTGTGTGTGGCACTCCGAACAAGCCTAAGCCTAAGCCTGCACACACATACACAGCTGTACAGTGTTTTAATTAATAGTATAAAAAATCCCCTAAGTACCTCAATAAATGTACGCGGCACTTGGGCACGAAGTTAGTGGTCGCGCCCGCGCTCAGCTGTACAGTGCCGCGCCATCAAATATGGTGCGGTCGTTGCACCAAACCGGCAGCATCCCACCTCTCCGAAGTTCGGGAGCCGACAAAACTTGCGTGGGCGGCTTGTAGCTTTCGTGAAACATCAACATTCAGCTGCCGACCTGGGGATTGGTTTGGTATCATACTTTTGTGGAAGCATTGCCTCAAGTTTAATGATGGTTTTTTGTGCTGGAAAAAAATAAACTTTTTTCCAATGCCCACTGTGTGTGTGGCACTCCGAACAAGCCTAAGCCTAAGCCTGCACACACATACACAGCTGTACAGTGTTTTAATTAATAGTATAAAAAATCCCCTAAGTACCTCAATAAATGTACGCGGCACTTGGGCACGAAGTTAGTGGTCGCGCCCGCGCTCAGCTGTACAGTGCCGCGCCATCAAATATGGTGCGGTCGTTGCACCAAACCGGCAGCATCCCGCCTCTCCGAAGTTCGGGAGCCGACAAAACTTGCGTGGGCGGCTTGTAGCTTTCGTGAAACATCAACATTCAGCTGCCGATCTGGGGATTGGTTTGGTATTATACTTTTGTGGAAGCATTGCCTCAAGTTTAATGATGGTTTTTTGTGCTGGAAAAAAATAAACTTTTTTCCAATGCCCACTGTGTGTGTGGCACTCCGAACAAGCCTAAGCCTAAGCCTGCACACACATACACAGCTGTACAGTGTTTTAATTAATAGTATAAAAAATCCCCTAAGTACCTCAATAAATGTACGCGGCACTTGGGCACGAAGTTAGTGGTCGCGCCCGCGCTCAGCTGTACAGTGCCGCGCCATCAAATATGGTGCGGTCGTTGCACCAAACCGGCAGCATCCCACCTCTCCGAAGTTCGGGAGCCGACAAAACTTGCGTGGGCGGCTTGTAGCTTTCGTGAAACATCAACATTCAGCTGCCGACCTGGGGATTGGTTTGGTATCATACTTTTGTGGAAGCATTGCCTCAAAAGTTTAATGATGGTTTTTTGTGCTGGAAAAAAATAAACTTTTTTCCAATGCCCACTGTGTGTGTGGCACTCCGAACAAGCCTAAGCCTAAGCCTGCACACACATACACAGCTGTACAGTGTTTTAATTAATAGTATAAAAAATCCCCTAAGTACCTCAATAAATGTACGCGGCACTTGGGCACGAAGTTAGTGGTCGCGCCCGCGCTCAGCTGTACAGTGCCGCGCCATCAAATATGGTGCGGTCGTTGCACCAAACCGGCAGCATCCCACCTCTCCGAAGTTCGGGAGCCGACAAAACTTGCGTGGGCGGCTTGTAGCTTTCGTGAAACATCAACATTCAGCTGCCGACCTGGGGATTGGTTTGGTATCATACTTTTGTGGAAGCATTGCCTCAAAAGTTTAATGATGGTTTTTTGTGCTGGAAAAAAATAAACTTTTTTCCAATGCCCACTGTGTGTGTGGCACTCCGAACAAGCCTAAGCCTAAGCCTGCACACACATACACAGCTGTACAGTGTTTTAATTAATAGTATAAAAAATCCCCTAAGTACCTCAATAAATGTACGCGGCACTTGGGCACGAAGTTAGTGGTCGCGCCCGCGCTCAGCTGTACAGTGCCGCGCCATCAAATATGGTGCGGTCGTTGCACCAAACCGGCAGCATCCCACCTCTCCGAAGTTCGGGAGCCGACAAAACTTGCGTGGGCGGCTTGTAGCTTTCGTGAAACATCAACATTCAGCTGCCGACCTGGGGATTGGTTTGGTATCATACTTTTGTGGAAGCATTGCCTCAAAAGTTTAATGATGGTTTTTTGTGCTGGAAAAAAATAAACTTTTTTCCAATGCCCACTGTGTGTGTGGCACTCCGAACAAGCCTAAGCCTAAGCCTGCACACACATACACAGCTGTACAGTGTTTTAATTAATAGTATAAAAAATCCCCTAAGTACCTCAATAAATGTACGCGGCACTTGGGCACGAAGTTAGTGGTCGCGCCCGCGCTCAGCTGTACAGTGCCGCGCCATCAAATATGGTGCGGTCGTTGCACCAAACCGGCAGCATCCCACCTCTCCGAAGTTCGGGAGCCGACAAAACTTGCGTGGGCGGCTTGTAGCTTTCGTGAAACATCAACATTCAGCTGCCGACCTGGGGATTGGTTTGGTATCATACTTTTGTGGAAGCATTGCCTCAAAAGTTTAATGATGGTTTTTTGTGCTGGAAAAAAATAAACTTTTTTCCAATGCCCACTGTGTGTGTGGCACTCCGAACAAGCCTAAGCCTAAGCCTGCACACACATACACAGCTGTACAGTGTTTTAATTAATAGTATAAAAAATCCCCTAAGTACCTCAATAAATGTACGCGGCACTTGGGCACGAAGTTAGTGGTCGCGCCCGCGCTCAGCTGTACAGTGCCGCGCCATCAAATATGGTGCGGTCGTTGCACCAAACCGGCAGCATCCCACCTCTCCGAAGTTCGGGAGCCGACAAAACTTGCGTGGGCGGCTTGTAGCTTTCGTGAAACATCAACATTCAGCTGCCGACCTGGGGATTGGTTTGGTATCATACTTTTGTGGAAGCATTGCCTCAAAAGTTTACCTACCTTACCTACCTACCTCACCTACTGTCACTCGCCAGACAGCTAGCAACGCGCCCGGACCGACAGGAGTCACGCCGAAGTGACCGTCTCAGCGCGCAAGTCAGCCCTGGACCAAAATCCACACGCCTCGCGATGGCAACTCGGACGGCGCGGCTTGATCCTGGTGACGTTCTCGCCCCCCGCTCCCCCAAAAAAAAAAAAGACAAACAAGAAGACAGAAGCAAGCAAACAAAAAAACAACAAAAACCCCCCCACCAGCCAGCCGGCTGCCTCTCCCACAACTCCCACAAAAAAGCACCCCGAAGTCGACTTCAACAGCACGTTTTACGCTATATAACGAATAACGGAAATAAAGGAATGAAAGATAGGTTTCAACGGCAATAATATCAATAATCCAATAAAATATCTCGCGACTCCAAAACGGGCAGAAACACTCAAAACGAACACACTGATTTACGATATTGATGAAACGGGAGAATTTACGAATTACGGAAGAGAAATCAAACGGCGATAGAGATCAACGCTGAGCCAGTCCATTTGAATTTCCATGCTCAGCAACAGTCAACACTGTCCGAACAGACGACATTCAGTTTGCAGACGACGATATGAAGACGACATATGCCCAATGTCACAAATCCAGCGTGTAACATCAATGGTCGGTTGGTTCATTGCGTCGACACCCATTCAAAAATAAAGGAAGATATTATGTGGAATAAGCATAATTACAAGACCGGGTGTGAGATTACGGAAATAAAAATAAATACAAAACAGGGAGTGGAATTTACAGAATTGAAAAATAAATACAAAAGCAAGACAGGAATAAACGAGATCACGGACGACAGACACAGACATGCAGAGACAGAAATTAAATGACGTAAAACTAAAAATTGGCCTTGTACTGTAGGCCAATAGTCTAATGTGGTGCCACTCGGGGCTCCGGCTTGCACACGGTTCCATTGGTTGGGAAATGTTGATTGTTGCATCAATGGTAATGTGGCCGAGTTCAGACAGTTGTCTGCAGTGCACCAGAACGTGATGTGCATGAGGTTCCGTTCTGTCTTTCTATTTACTTCGTGTAAAACACAGGTATGTGCACAACATCAACACAATTATCGAGTGGATAATTGCACAGCCATAAGAACAAAGTTGTTGATATTGTAATTTTGATTTTATAGTGAGAGATCATTGTCCTGAAATGAAATTTTGCTACCCGCAGGAGATTTATGTTGTTTTTCTTTTGGAA
This sequence comes from Rhynchonema sp. JSB1_4, assembly GCA_030248065.1. NCBI lineage: Eukaryota > Metazoa > Nematoda > Chromadorea > Monhysterida > Xyalidae > Rhynchonema > Rhynchonema sp. JSB1_4. The sequence continues at coordinate 11,093 of JASAMV010007474.1, forward strand.
AATTATTGACGCTAGTAAACTGATTGCAGTTCATAATGGACGTTCGCCGCGACTACCGCATCACGCTCGCGTTGGTCTGGTTCAAGAAACACCATCCCTGTGACGATGTCGGCGAGCTGTTGAGCGATTCGCTTGGCTAGTTGATGTTTCACACTTGATTCTGTTTTAACAACAGACGATATCTCGATGATTTTAATTGATTGTAGACACGTCCGAGGATATCGTGATCGACGAATTAGTGAACATTGTGATGAGCGACAAGGAACAATCGCTCGAATTCGACAATGAAGAAGGACGACAATTTTTGCGCATACTCGTACAGGTCGGGGGGATGATATTGTTTGTCGCTTGCCCCCAACCAGCAGGCCCATCTGATCAGAATCAGTCCGATGTCCACAATTGTCAGTAGACCGAAAGTGTGAGCCAAAAAGTTCTATTCTTGCGAGACAACGAAAATGTGCGCGAAAAATGGAACATTGTTTCGTTCAGATGACCATGTGCCGCTACGCACCGTTGACGAGTCTGTCGTTGCAAATTCTGTTCAGACATTTCAATCAATTCCAGGATTTGGTGGATGACATGAAAAAGGTTGTTGTGTTTGTCGGTTTTCATGATTTTTTTGTGCAGTCAAATTGACGATGCGCTGGTGCATCATCAACGGGACAAACTTGACTAATGATGTTATTATACCATTTAAAAATTGACGCCGTGATTTTATCATGTACATGGCACTAATATTCTACGTTTATGCAACAGGTGCAACTATTGGTGACTGATGTTGACCGCGAGAATCACAAACAAATCCAGCGCGACCTGTTTCTGCTCAAGAATCTGACCGACAAAAGTGAACTTTGGGTTTACGACACGCAGGAGCACGATCGAATTAGCGATGATGTGGCGTGAGTTTGGGTGGGAACGTATTAGAATATTAGTGCCGCGCACATAGACAACATTTTGAGCCGAGCAACAACCTTTGGCGAGCGCTTGACGCTGCATCCACATGCGGACGGAGGCTGACTTTGTCTGTTTTTGGAATTGGCTTGGAGCACTATCAATATCTTAGGAGCGTAAAAATGTTCTCTGTCCATGGTTTATTCTCCATCAACAAGTCCTACGCTGATCAAGCGCAGTGTTCCCCAACTGTATCAGCCAAAGAAAACGATTGTGTGCCCGTGTAAAAGGAGTGTATAGCAGTGTTTTATTTAGCAATTTTTATAATAATAGAGTAGTATAAAGCTGCATATATAGTTTCGGACCCTTTCACGAGACTATATATGTCACAATGCATCCGGGTGATGATACGTTTTATGCAACTGCACAGTGGATATAATGAAGTCGTCAGTGACTACATATGTTGCGATACTTTGGGCGGGCCGTAAATTGTGAAAATATTAGTGCCGCGCATACCAACAGTAGACTATCATTTTATTGCAGCGTTGACGATCGGTCGCGTCGTACGAGCGGCGATCGTGAGACGCGCGACCACGACAACGGTGAGGACAGTCTCAACTCGGCCAGTCCCTATCACACCGACAGCACCATGCGCACGCTGTTGTCCGAACTCGAATATCCGTACCCATTGACCGCCGCCGACAGCTACAAATTGGTGTTGGAGGTTGGCTGACGTTTCGGTCGTCGTATGTGACAGATCTGTGCTGTGAAACATCACTTTTTCGTTTCGAGCACCACAATGATACACGCCGTTTTCGAACTTGGTGGACAGGTCTGTTAGGATCGAACTTTTTTTAGTTGAGGATATCTCGAGATTTACTGGTGCCCCCTTTCGACCAGCGTAAAAGTTGTTCAGAGAAAGTTAATAAACAAGCTTACAACGAATAGTGGTGTGTCATCAGACATAATGCGAGTCTGCGAATTTTTTTATTTTAATGTTTGCGCCAAACCATGTATGTATGTATGTTACTGCAAGCACTCCCATCCAATTCAAATACACTACATTCAAAAGTAACGTGACCGTTAAAAATCCCATATCCGATCACCAACTAATGTTTCACCACTCTACTCCAATGCTCACACACACACACACAGATCCTGCATCGTCTGACCGCACTATGCAGTCGCACGCCCGTGTCGGCGACCAGCCCGCGACCGGCCCCGATCGGCGCGCCGCGTACGTCCAATCCGTTGGTCGCCGCCAGCAGCAGCCAGTGGTCGCCCGGCGTGCGGCTACGCGCCGATTTGAATCAACGCAACCAACAATTGCTGCGTATCATGCGTGTCTATGAGGTCGTGCTCGCTTTCCTGTCCGTACCGTATGACAAGGTGAGTGCTTACGGTGGTTCATTTACTGATTTTTACTCTTCCTCAATTTACTGTTTTGTTTTCTATAATTTTTTCGAAAACCGGTTGATCACGGATAAACAAGCTAATCCAAACATGAAAACATCAGTGATCGTGGTGATCACATCATGTGGTCAATACGATCTGATGGCCAAGTTTGACACCATGCAGTGCGACGTGGCAGGCAGTGGGATCAAGCAATCCATAACTGTATGACAGTCCGCACACGCACGCGCGGGCGCAAACTTATCAACAACAGTCGTCTTTCACAAATTAGTGGTTGTGTTACATTCATATTGCAGAAGAAGGACAGCCGAATGCCGGAGCTGCGCAGCGCCGCACACGAGTTCCTACGGTATTTCTGTTACGCCAACACCGAGAATCAACTGACGTTGCATCGTTATGTCAACATTGGCGCCAGTGCAAAGTCGGCGCCCAGGGATTGTTTGCGAATTGACACGGTGAGCGGGTAGTGTTGTTGGGCGATGTTTCACACGCCAATCATTGTCCGAAAGACATGAAAACAAAGGTGAACAGTCTGGTGTTGGGGCAGTGCAGCCATGCTCACGTTGTCATAGAGCGACATTGTTTTTTTATTACTTTTTGTCTATTTCCATGGCATTATTGCATGGCTTCTCTCTTGAAACAGTATCAAACCTTGTGACCACTTTGTATGATTTAGGAAGTAGAATCCGTCCAACTAGATCGGTCTGATCCGATCACCGAGTCTTCTACCGGTCACCAAGCAACGAATAATTTCTTTTGCGTCAAAAGTTTAATCACGCTTTTTTTGTGTTGGAAAAAAAAATTTTTTCCAATACTCGTTGTTTAATTGACAGAATAAAAAAATTTTCTTTGTACGTCACTAAATGCACGCGGCAGTTGGGCACGAAGTTAGTGGTCGCGCCCTGCTGTACAGTGCCGGGCCATCAAAAATGGTGCTGTCGGTGCACGAAACCGGTGTAATGATTGGTTTGGTATTATCATTTTGTGGAAACATTACCTCAAAAGTTCAATCATGCTTTTTTGTGCTGGAAAAAATAGAATTTTTCCAATGCCCATTGTTTGTATTGTATGTCAGTTTGATCGATGATCAGTTTGACAGGTGGAGGACGTTGAAACATTGATGGAGGTGTACCGCGACAACTACACGCTGTGCGAGAATGTGCCCGAAGACCTGGTCGCGCACATCATACATCTCATCGAACATGACCATCGAAATTCGCGGTTCCTCGAAGCGCTGCAAATGATGATGGTCGTGAAACGGCAGCCGATGGAGCGCAGTCAGGAGACGGTCGCCCAGGAGGTATATACAAGTATATATATACATATAGGCAAACTACACCAACACGAGCTCGATTTCGGAGCTGGCAGAACAGTGAAACATTCTCACGTGGCTGCTGATTTGGGACATGTTACACGTTGAAGAATACAAAACGGAGCATGATGATTTTCTCTTTCTATTCGTTTTGAACACACACCACCTTCGAAATCGAGCTCATGTTGGTGTAGTTTGCCTATACATATATTGATGCCGTGCGTATAAGATCAGTCGGTGTGGCTGTTGTTATGCGTTACTGACAAAGCAAGGGTATCGGTACCATCTATACTCCAAAATGTTGTGCAAGATCGCCGTGTGACGAGAAAATGTTCGACAGTTCTGAGAGTGCGCCGCTCTGATTCGTGCCAGAATTTTGTGAAACACGCATCTGCTTTCTGACAGCTGAAATCAGCACGTGTGATGGTGGTATGGTTTGTGTTGTACGCGGGGTCGACCTTGGTATTGAAAAAAAATACCGCGGCGCATTGTGCTAAATCTTGCGATTTCGTTTTTCTGCGATTTCGACCAGTGAAACAGCCGTTACCCAGTGACCTGGTTGAATTGACAGCAAAAATTCGTTGCCGCACAGTGAAACACGCCCCAAAACCTTAAAATCAATTTTGAAACATTCGGGCAAAACACACACGTGCAGCCCGCCAACCAGTCAGGCAGCTGTACGCAATGTTTCAGTTCTGCTGCGCGTGGTTCACGTTCGGGTTTCGAACTTGGCATTAACTATGGGTTTTTTTAATTGTGGTGCAGCGAAGTTAGATATTTACTTTATTCTTGCGTGAACACCCGCCGCATTTTAGCTATTGCAATGCAACGATGACGTGTGTCAGTTCTACGCTGACAACGCCGGCTTCGAACAATTGGTGCGTCTCATGTCCAACACCACGTCGGCTGATCTCACTAATCCACAACATCCACTCAAATATCATGTGGAGTTAGTCAGGTATGTTGGGCGAAACGATAGAATATTGGTGGCGCGCCCTATCATGGCTAATACTGATGCTGTCAACGCAACTCCTGCCTGTGCTTGGCACAAACGCAGCTGGCTGGTTGGTTGCAATGCAATGACATCAGGATGGAAATGGGAATGGAGGTCTAAATGAGCGCGATGAAACGAATACTTATACACCTGGATAGCCAGTATCAGCATGATTGGCGGAGTTCAGCTTTATTTGCTATATTTTTTTCGCGTCCTTTTCCGCTATCAAAATCGTCTGTGTCTGCGTGTGAAACGAGGTCTATCGGACCTGTGGCATCAAGTGTGTCTTATTTGTGCGTTATGTACTTTGAGCTGGCTCGTTCACCCACCACACACGATCTGCAGTGCACTTGTTCTGAAGCATGTGCATGAAAACACGCATTGTTTTTTGAAGTATACTCTGACAATTCTTTTGGGAGAAACTTTTTAAACGCGTTGCCTGATCCGTAAAGCGCATTATGCGTGCACTGGCCACAGAAGTCACGTGACCGCTATAGCCAGTGCACGCATCATGCGCTTTACGGATCAGGCAACGCGTTTAAAAAATTTTTCCAAAAAGAATTGTCAGAGGTGCAAAATTCCTCACACTACTGTACATACACATATGCGAACGCTATCAATAGTCTAAAGTTGCCATGTACACACACACAGGTTGCTGGGTTTCTGCACGCGAGGCAAGAATGTCAACACCGAACTCAAATGTGCGCCCAAACTGCCGATGGAGCACATTGTGCGTGTCATCAAGGAGAAAACGTGTTTGTATGAGGTTTGTTCACAGTTGCGTTGTTCTTCAAGTATATCTGTGTCGCATTGTTCTAAGATACACAAACCTCAATTCAATGCACAGGTGAAAGCGGCCTACATCCAGTTCATGCTGTATTGCTACATTGAGACGGACGCCGAGATCAAAGATGCGTACAACATGGACTACGTGGAACAAATATTGAAGAACATGGCTGAAGATGTGCAATTGGTGTGTTGATGCGGTTAAAAGCGGCCCGATTTTGGCTTTGTATCTCACGGCTCAGGGGACGTTTTTTTTTATTTACTGGTAGTTGTTACTGTTAAATGTTAAAACTTCGCTTATCACCAAGTTAATAATCGTTTGTTGATCAAACAGCGTCTTGATGGATACAATAACTTGATTGATTTCAGTTGATCAGTTTGCGCGGCGAGGGTCGAATCAATCACGCGTTGGAGGACTACATTTGCGAATCGGCGGTGAAATTTCTGACCAAATTCTTCGACAAACCACTCAACGACACAAACGTCGACTTGCACGTATGAGTGGTCTTGTGTGTCGTGTTGCTACCGGGACCTGTTTTGCGCAGATCATTTCATTTCAGTTGTTTGCTAGGCTAACCCTGTTGCTTTGCGTAAGGCGTTAGAGTGCCTGTGCCGGTAGTTACACAAAGTTATTATTTTATACATGGAGTCATTTTTCTGGAGCTTCCAATCGCCTAGAATTAAGACATGTCAAACGTGTCGATGCGATATCAATATAGCTTTGCTGGGGCCACATTCCCGCAACCGTTAATGCGCGTGTCGGCGACAAAACAGTGGTCACATACTGTACAGATGTGTTTCTTGGGGGCCATGTGTGGATCTCTGACCGGTTTTTGGTTCGGGCCTGCTGTTTTGTTGTCCGTCGTTGATCTGTTCGTGCGCCACCGATGAACACACTCACCAACCGCCCCCTTCCTCCGCTTACAATATTCCGCATTCCAGCGCAAACCCCCGCTGAGTCTCATGTCGTCGTCGCACTGTCCGTCGCCGACGTTGGTCGAACAATTCCTGCTATTCTTTCGTTTCCAGGTGCTGCTACTGCTCATATTTGGGGCCATAGATGCATTGCGAATGCAGAATGTTTACAGTGTCGTGCGCAGCAGCAACAAAGTTTTATCTTTAGACATTTTTCCGCATCGACGTTGTTTGGGAAAGCTTTTGCATTCGGCACTAGTATTCTGGATTTGTATAATCTGCATAATGTAGTTTGGTACAGTGTTCCGTCCGTTCCGTGCTTGCTTTGTACTTGAGTTCACGTAATATAGTGATTTCGTTTCTTTCTCGTATTTCGTATTCAACGTAAGTTTTTAGTCATCATTTACAAGATTGCGCTAGTTTGTTGTTTCCAACTGCCAGTGTTCGAACGGAATTCCTTAATGGGATTGAAATTCTCCGGACCGGGATCGGAATCCCGTTCGTGCACTGCTAACTGCACTACATACGTAGTACTTTGTTTTGTCCGTCGCTTGACGAAGAGAAAGACTCAAAATTGTCCACATCTTGAATGATGTTTCAGAAGCACAGCGCGACGTTCGGCAAGTTGCTGCACAATTTGTCGCTGCTCAAAGAGACGCTCAAGGCGGCGCACGAACCGATGAAGACGAGGGAGGTGAACGACTGTTGGTATCGACTGGCTGAATTTGGTGCGTTTGCAATTGTGATTGGTTTGGAAAATACAAAGTTTGGCTGTTTGAAATGTGGAATAGTAATACCCCGTATATGGGTAAGTGTGTCCGTGTGTGTGTGTGTGTCATCGACCATACTGCTTTCGCTTCTATGCGGTGAGGAGGTGTCCAGTGATGCAGTTGGTCCGAGCGGTGGACCGTCGTATCCCCCATATACCCGCAATTACATCACCGGGGGAGTCTTGTGCGATTTGGCGCCCAAAACTGATTATGCGTATGCGTACCGTACCACACTAACATTTACGCATCTTGCAGTAATTTTTGGTGTCCTTAGACGTCAGTCACCGATTTGGGTTATGTATTTGCGTACCGGCAATTGCAGCGAAGAGCCAGGGTCTGAAGATGCCGCGCAACGCGATTCCGACGGGCGGCCCGCAGCGGCGCACTGGTCGCGGCACGTGGGTGGCCGCCGGCTACTTCAGCGGCCAATATCTGGCGCGACAACGCACGTTGAATCGCACACTCAGCGTTGACGCGGGTGGCGGGTCATTCGAATCAATCGATAATGTCGTCAATCGATATCAGGTGATTCTTGTTGCGTTGAAAAGTTTGTGAACCGTTCTGCTGGTTACCTTTATAAATCAGGTCTATTCTTGTCCCCCCATTCTGGCTGTGCTCAGTTGTATTGCTGTGTAAATACGGTGATCAAATATGGTCGAGATTTTGACATCTATCTCGGGCCTGACTTTTTGGTTTTGGTCATCTGGTGAATTTCCACCCGACGAGGTATCCTGTTGCACCGCCGACAGCTGCGACAGGGGAAAGCCTCACTCTTGCTATGTGATTAGTTAGTACACCTGACTGATTGACGATTGTGACAGACACAACTGGCTGACCAGTAGCCAATTGCAGGTGTTGGTCACGGCGTTCGACCAATACGTACGTCCATTGCAATGGGCCGAGTCATCGGTGTTGGTCGATCTATTGCACACGCCCGAAGTGCTCTTTCCCACCGGCTCACCGCTCTGGTGTGAATGCACGAATGGGGCTGTGGTCAGACGGTGGGTTGAGGTCGTTTGTGGAGGTCGATTGGCCAGAGGTGTTCGCACCGACGAGGCCTGGCACCTCGCCCGTCTGTGAAAACAGGCCGAAACGGGCAAAACTCGCTGCTGTTACGTTATTATTGAGGGTTCGTTGGTTGCATGGTTGAATGTTAGTGCCGCGCATGTAGCGCGTTCTTTTTTTGGAGAATATGTGGTTATTTGGGCAGCACTGGTTCATATTCGCCGGGATTCCAGTTGTGCAAAGATCTCTGTTAGTGCGCCCTTAGTCATAGTGGAAAATGAAAAATATTCTATGTCCAAGTTCTCATTCCAATATATGTACACATTTGACTATTATTCTCACCTAATCGTGCACATGAACCGCTCCCGCCCATTTGCAGTCTGATTCAACATTGCAAGTTGCTGCTGCAACAACGCCAAGAGACACTGTGCATCAGAGTGTTACAGACGCTCTGCAGAATGGCAAAGGTGGCACCGAAGGATTTTGGAGCTCAGGTCAGATTTATTGCAGTAAATTCCGAATATTAACATCTCGTATGTGTTTGCGCACGGATGTGACCATTATTATGAGAACAAAATGAGAAAAAGCCATAAGAAGGGTGTAACAACTATTACGATGTTTGTTGTAGTTGGAGATTGACCCCTTCGTTCAACGAATTCGATCAAAGTTCAGGTCTGAGCAGGGGGCAAAGGTAAGACACAACTCAATAGCCCAATCAATAGCACAATCGGTGTGCTTGTGTTGTGATTGATTATTGTGGTCGATATTTGTTCATTTTTTTGGGCTCGAAATCTGATTTCTGTTTCTGGTTGTCGTATTACTTTGCATGCATTTTTGATCGGAAATTGTGGCTTTCATTTCGGTCCAGCATCAGTGTGCCCTCTTGACATTAGTTACCCAAGTGGCCGACAGTTTTCGGTTCCAATGCCTGGGCTTGAATAGGTTTTGTAACTGTTATCGTGATGGTTACTACAAAGAGGGGGCAGACTGTAGCTGCACACTGAAACATTACAATCAACCAATCAATTCCCTTGCTGAACCAGGGTGAACAGCTGCGTGCGGTGCTGCTGGATCGTTACCTGCAAGCTCGCGGGGCCGACAGCCGTGCAGCAGCTGTGGCGATGACGTCATCTTGCGCCAATGAGACCGAATACGAGGAGAAGCTAAAGGAGGTGCAGGGCAAATTGAATGACGGAGGCGCATCCGGTGCGGTGATGAATTGATTGGTCTAGAGTGTTAGTGCCGCGAGCGTGTAAGTTGCTGTGACGATGACCTGGTGCACCTCCGGTTTGTGAAAACAGGACGGAACGAGCGGGCAGCCGAAAACGCGTTGCGCCATTCGCATTTTACACACAGCTACTGTATAGCTGGCACACATTAGCTTGTTGAAGCGTGTAAACATGTTGGGCGCATGTATTTTTTGGTTCTGCAGCCAGGCTGCAACTTGGCGCGGTTCGATAGTGATGATTCACTGTAATTCATTCGAATGTGTACGCGTGTTCGCAAGCGCACGGCATGCGAAATTGCAGATCTTGTGATCGATATAATCACATGCGACCCATCATTCGAAGTCTTCTATCGTGCCATCGAGCTGGGCAAGGCATTGCTTTTGTTGGGTAATGCTGATGTGCAGGTGTGTTTGTCTTTGGCAAGTTGTTGAAAGTCACACATATGATTCGCAGAATAATTGCGGCATTATTGGCCTGCCGAACAGGTGTGGTTTCGGTCTCGAAATAGTTTTTCACACGATAAGCCCCAAAACTTCCAATTATTTCTTAGTTCGCCAACCTAAAACAGAAATTTGTGGAAATTCAGTACGACGTCGGAAAATTGCCACAAACTGCTTGTTCAGACCGGTGTCAAACTTGGTGATTGGATCAATCTACCCAACTGGTCCGACTCGAATTAATCACCAATTTTTATACTTATCAAAACCGATCTATGTGACGGGAACCTCATTCCAAATGTCCCGACTCAAACTGATTGAGTTTGCCAATTCAGGCGTCGTTCTTCGCGCGTTTGACCGACGACCCGAATCTGGGCGAAATGGTGTTCATGGTGATCCGTGAGAAGCTGACGCAAGCGCAGAATCGGCTCAAAACTGACATGTTGGCCGCAGGTGATCGCCAAAGTCGCACTAGATGGAAGTCGCCGAGCACTAGTCGCGCTTGTACGTCCTTGCTTACCTCCTGTCCTTGGCTTGCTTGTTTTTAGGGCCATCATGTCAACTGTTCGCATCCGTGCGTGACTCAAACCTTAATGGGGCCCAACAACAATCAACAATAGGTATATGCACCAGTACGGGCCAAACTGTGAAAACGATTGGCTCAGTGTGATTGTTGTGCACAAATAATACACGTGCAAATAAATGCGACGTGGGAAGTGATATGTGCATCCGGTTGCATATGCCATTGTGCAAAGCAAGAGCTTAAAATTTCTGCATGAGTTCATGTATTTTGTGATGAAGATGGTCCACAAGTTTCGACCAGCGTAAAAGTTGTTTTCCAGCTAGGTACAGGGAGCAACAGGTTTTACGTTGATCAAGTGGACCAACTTCATCTCAAAATGCGGTCAAATCGACAAACCCCCCTGCATTCACGGATATGAACAGCTGATACGGGTCCCGGTGTTCGTGTGAAACGTGATGCAAACATACAATG
>JASAMV010007475.1:0-10718 GCA_030248065.1 Rhynchonema sp. JSB1_4
TTATATGTACATAGTGGAGGTTCATGTGTTGTCTGCTTACCTAATGGTTGCTGCGAGCAGCTTTACCGTTGACTTATGCTGCCGTTAAATCCCGCCAATGCAGGCTGGCTTGTGTTGATCACCGACTGAACAGTTACAGTTGTTATCACGCTTGTACTACTGAATCTGCATCTGCCTATCACATCACAAACTTCTATTTCAAAGTCAGTTCAAAGTACATGACTATCGAGTTAACGTTTTAGCTTCGTGACTGTCCTCTCACGTTGCAAATAAATGTTCAGCACGCAAGTGATCGTGGTTAACGGACACAAGCAAGCTCAGTGGCTGTTAGCCATGACGTTTTAGCGCGCCAGGCATTAGCTTTACCCACTCACCAATTTCGGCGCTGACAATGCTGATGCGAGTGCAGCCGAACCCGATTGACACCGCCTGACGACCACCACGGCGACCGACGTTCGAGTAGCAGCTGCAAAACGATGGTCAATATCGTATGATGTTTCCCACAAGGCGCCATATCATTACTCAAACAACAGCAGCTTTGGGCTCTACCTGGGTGGAAAAAAGACTGCAAATCTTTTTTCTATCTCAGTTTCAGTATTTAGGCACACAAAAAACAGATTTTTTCAGAGTACTATCGCCATGTGCATGTCATGCGGGTTAGCAAGGCCCCCAGAAACTGATTCTGTTTTCCCTGCCGTAAAAGACATCTGCAACTGACAGTTTTTCTTTTCATACTCTGTGCGCATTAGCATCTGTGGCACACATGGATTATTCTATGGAAATGTGCTGTGTAACTACATAATATGTTAGCACTGAAGCGACTGCCTCAAATGTGGACGGGATACCGGTGCGGTGACACATTGTATATCAGCAGGGCATAACCAACAGCTGTGTATAAGGAACTGCTACCAACCGCGGAACAAAAGTGCCAAGCTACATGTGTAAATAAACGGGCAAGATGTAGGGTTCGAACGGAATCTCGATCACGAACTTCTGCAACCCGAAGTTTTTTCCAATCGCGATCAACTAAAATTTTTCGAACAAATTTGAGCACTTAGAACTTGAAAAAGGACTGCAAAAATTTTGTCAAAACATCATGAAAAATTCTGCTCAGGTCCCGATCGCGAATCCGGATCTTTTGGCAATCCCGATCCCACCCGAACTCTAATCCCGATCTCGAATCCCAACCCCAATGTTTATCATTTTGTTCCCGATTCCGACCTCGTCGTGATAGTTCGAACCCCAGCAACATGCAAGAAACTCCTTACATATGAGGTTTGATGTTCAAATGAATCCCTGCTACAGCCACACTGGCGCAAGTATACTGACATACGATCTGGTCGTGTAACCTCTGCTGAACATGAAAACGATGACATTTTCATGACTGCAACGATCCATGTTTTATGTGTCTAGGCAAAGACATGTATATCATTAGACTAAGTTACCACATATATGAACATTGCCGGTGTGTATGGCCAACGAAGAGTGACAAACCCTGTTACAGAGTGGTTTGCGTTGAAAACATTGAGTACAAATGCGGTCGATGGTTACCTGTAGAGAAATACATTGAAACATCATACGATATTGACCATCGTTTTGCAGCTGCTACTCGAACGTCGGTCGCCGTGGTGGTCGTCAGGCGGTGTCAATCGGGTTCGGCTGCACTCGCGTGGGCATTGTCGCACACGAAATTGGTGAGTGGGTGGGGCTTGATGCCCTCACACAAAAGGACACTGCAAAACGTCATGGCTAACAGCCACTGAGCTTGCTTGTGTCCGTTAACCACGATCACTCGTGCTGAACACTTATTTGCAACGTGAGAGGACAAGTCACAAAGCTAAACGTCGTTGGACATCGTGTACTTTGGACTAGCTTAGTGAATGAAGTTTGTGATGTGATAGGCAGATGCAGAGGTCGGTGGTGCAAGCGTGATAACGAGCTGTAACTGTTCAGTCGGTGATCAACACAAGCAGCCCTGCATTGGCGGAGTTAACGGCAGCATAATCAACGGTAAAGCTGCTCGCAGCAACCATTAGGTAAGCAGACAACACATGAACCTCCACTATGTACATATAATACACAAGAAACAAAAAAAATCTCTGACTGCAAAAAAGAACAACTAGCAATATCAGAAAAAGATCTAACAACCAAAAAAAACCCTCCAACAAGAAAGAAAGAAAAGATATTATACCCTTAAACACCAAAACGAATACGAAAGAAAAAAAATATATATTAAAATAGCTTTTAAAAAAGAAAATTATTTAAAAAATTATAAAAACAAAAATTATATAAAAAACTTTTTCTTTTTTTCTTTAAACAACAAAAAACATAATAAAATTCAAAATAAAAAAAAAACAACTTAAAATAACAAACCAATAAGTTTAAAATTTTAAAATATAAAAGTATAAAAACAATAATAAAGAACACTTCATCCACCACAAAACAACAACCACAAAAATAATTTTTTAAAACTATATATACACTACCTTAAAACATTAAAAAACCAAAAAAAAACTAAAAAAAAAAACCCATCCAAAAAAAAAAAAATAAAAAAAAAAAAAAAAAAAAAAAAAAAAAATAAAAAATATAAATAAAACACCACAAAAACCAACCCAAATAATAATAAAACAAAAAACAAAAAAAATAAAAAAAAAAAAAAAAAAAAAAAAAACCTACAACAAACTCCACACACATACAACTTTTTTAAAAAAAACAATAAAAAATAAAAAAAATAAATAAAATAAAAAAAAAAAAAATAAAAAAAAAAAAAACAACACAAAACAAAAAAACAAAAACAAAAAAAAACCCAACAAAAATAACAAAAAAAACCAACAATCTAAAAATGTGCAGGTCACGCGCTGGGTCTGTGGCACGAACAGTCGCGTCCGGATCGTGACTCGTCGGTGCGAATCCTCGAACAGAACATTCGCCCGGAAACCATCGGCAACTTCATGAAACGCAGCTACAGCGACATACACCTGTTCAACATACCCTACGACTACGGCAGTGTGATGCACTATGGACCGACGGTTGGTGCTATAGAATAGTGATTTACAGCATGAAAATGTACAGGCAGTTCTGCGAGGCATATTAAAAACAGCTACTGTATTCTTTGTTGTTCAATAAAAGGTCATGGTAACCTGACACCTCCTGTTTCGAGGCAAGACTACATATGTATACAAGATTATGTCAATTTGGATTCACATTAGCCAATACTAATGACGTAAAGCGCAAATGGCGCAAGCATAAATTGCCTGCGCAGGCATTCTTGACACGAGGATCGTTGACGATTCAAACGCTGGATCCGAACTCGCAGTACACGATTGGACAACGCGATGGCCTGTCCTTCTATGACATCAAGTTCATCAACAACGCCTATTGCAGTGGTGAGCTCTCGCTGTAGTAACAAACAAGGTGTTGCACATTTTAATGCCACGGTACATAACTCAACTGAGACCAGGTCTTGAGTAAAACTGACTGACAACACACCGAGGACTGTAGCCAGCGTCATACCTTGCTCACGTGTAAGGTGTTGGTTTTTCTTGCGGAAACTACAGCGGCGTAATGGGTTCATTTGAAAGCTCGTCCGGAAAGCAACGTCTCCTTGCACTACCAAAGTTGCGTAATCGCATTTCCTGTTGCAGATACGTGCCGAGGCTGGAACCTGAATTGCAAACATAACGGATATCCGGACCCGAAGAATTGTGAACAATGTCGGTGTCCGGATGGTCTCGGTGGAAAACTGTGTGAAATCGCTGGTACGGCGATTGTATTGGCGACATGTTTGCCGGTCCAGATGTTTTTGAAGCTCACAATTTCGATTTTAGAAACCACGAGCAGTTCATGTGGTGCTTTGAACCTGAACGCTGCCTCATCGTGGCAAACGCTGTCCAAGTCAGGTAGCGCGCGATGCAACTGGGTGATTACGGTACGTTGGCACAATCGGCCTATACACGTGACAATGTTGACTAATTAGTAATAAGTTAATTTTACCACAGGCAAATCCGGGCCAAAAAATCGTGTTCGAAATCACCAGCTTCAATTTCCGTGCTGCAGTCACTTGCACTGATGACTATCTTGAGATCAAGCACTCGGCTGACTTAGGCAACACTGGCGCTCGGTGTGTTTTTTTGCAGTACTACCAAATACAAGCATTAGTACAGATTACAGTAAACCCAAATATCGTAACCCTACTGCAGTATGTGCCGTGTGCAACCGAGCGGTGCGCTTCAGTCGGCAGGTCACCAGGCAGTTGTCATCTTCAACGGCTTGCGTGGTTCATTCGCATTGCGCTATCGCGCCACTGGCACCCCGACTGACGTCACGCCACTGATTCCCGTTGTGACGCCCAGGTGTGAATTTCACTGTTTCGTTTTCGAGGTTCAAAATCCTATTCTATTCGCCCTCGCCAACAAGAGTGAACAATGCAAACGAACAAGAGCAATTGGCTAGGTACATTTCTTTCAGCAGCACGACAACAACGCCGGTCACACATTGCTGGTGGTGCACTGAGGTGAGCATTTGCGGGTGAGTTCCACAAATGGAAGCCAGCGATCGTGACACACTGTTTTTATTTTGGGCTACCAAACCGACACCATGGACGCCGCCACCTACACCAGCACCCACGCCGCCACCCACACCCGCACCCACACCAGCACCCACGCCGCCACCCACACCCGCACCCACGCCGCCACCCACACCCGCACCCACGCATACACCCATCGTGGTCACTCAACCCCCGTCCAGCAAAGAGTGGCAGGCATGGGGTGAGTGGAGTCGGTAGGTGGTGCTTGTCTGCGTCCGGCCGTCTAATGACACAACCGGGTTCAGACCATGACCTGTATATGCAGTTGCACAGCGTCGTGTGGCGCGTGTGGTGTGCGCATTCGACGTCGATCGTGTGGCACCTGGTGGTGTCCGGGTCGTGGCTCGGAAGCCGACCGATGCAACGAACACGCATGTCCCGGCAGCGACCAACCGTGCTGTCGATTCTTTGAGTTGGACCTCGATGGCAAATGTGTGCCTGAAGGTATGCCTGGGTCTGCGTGCTGTTGTTGAGGCTCATTCAGTTTGGTCTCTCATCGTCAGGTACGGCGCGCACGACCACAAGTCGTCCCACAGTGACACAACCCGGACCCACTGGACCAGTGTGCGGCAATTGGTCCAGCTGGACACCGTGTCAGGTAAATCTCAAAAAATTGTCATTCTAATTTTTCTGAAAAAGCATTACATGAGCGCCTTCAGGTTGCTAGATGTGGTGGTTGCGGTCGTAGATTCCGATCGCGTCAATGCGAAGTTGGAACGACTGGACAATTGTGAGTTTGTAGGAAGTCAGTTGATAAAAAGTTGTTGTTCTGACACAGAAACAATGACTGAATTGGACACAACGATTCAGTTCGAGCCAATCGCAACAATCGGCCTGCAACTTCGACCCTTGTGATGTTGGTGGCAATCTGCGTTGTTGCAGTGGACTGACCATTGAAAATGGTGTCTGCAAAGCGGCATAACTTTGTTAATATTATTCTTCCAATTGGGGCTTGTGTTCCGCATTCCTGAACAAGATATTTTCTCAAATTTGTTCTGCAAAATATAACTGCCGAAGTATAATTTCCGTACTGCATCAACCAAGTCTCATGCAATTTTTCTGATTGTGTGCCTTCACTTGTCTCCTCCACAAACACTGGCGCTCGGTGCAATAATATTGTCGTTCATAAAAAACAATCAGCAGTGTTTCACCTGCTCCATTGGTTATGCGGATGGAATGTAAACAACAATGTGCTGTATTTTCACCATGTAACATTGAAAATAAAGACGCAACACTGTACATTTGATGTCAAACACTGAAACACACCGAATCAATGAGAAGTCATTCAAAACAACAACGACCATGAAAACACATGGGCAGTTGAAACGTTTGGTTATGAGACCAGACATATACTGTACATAGGAAGGAAATGATTTGCAAATCTCACAAAAGACTGATAATGGGGGACAGTTTTATCACATTGTACTTTTCTGTGACGATCACTTTGTAGCGACTGTACTGTAGCTCCCTCTGTACATTTTGTGCATGCCCAGTCGGCAGCTGCCCAGCAGTACTACAGTCATGACGATAAGCAGTGTCACAGCCCCGACCAGTGCTGCGTCCTGAAGCTTGTGTTTGGTTGTTCTCCTGTCGGCGACGTGCTTGCGTTCTCTGCTGTTGCCCTGTGATGTTTCAATCAGCCAATGTTCGGGCATCGGCAGTTTGACTGGAGGGTTTGCATTTTCCTGCGTGTCGTCATCGCCCCGCCATGAAACATCAGCGGTTGGCAGCTGGTCGTCGCCGACGTAGCTCGCATTCAGCAACCGTTCGTCTCGCGGCCACACGACGAATCGATACCTGAAATTGAGATAAACTGAAATAACGACAAAAAACTGAAACGAAAACACTTTTGAAAAAGACCAACCTGAGCATATTCGACTCAAAACTGAGTGTGCCACCGGCGGGCAGCACTTGATGCGACCGACGCCATCGACGTACGTACGAAATACAGCCTGATGCTGACGTGCTGATGTTGGTGATACCTTCCGTTCTGAAATGGTCATTTTGTCAGGCAAAGTTAACTTGTCTTGAAACGGGATTGACTAAATGCAACAATCGCTGTTGGTACGGTTGCAGTGCTCTTATTGTTGTTTACCCTTCTTTGGAAACCACACTCAGCCGAACGTACTCCCCGAACCTGAGCATATTCAACTGATAGCAGTACTGCCCCCGACACATTGGGGCCTCTCCGATGTCGAATTTGGTCGTGAGTCGTCCGGGACTGGTCACTGACATCGTGTACTTGACATCGCACAGTTGTTGACGTGTGAAGAAGTGATAGTTGTTGGGGAATCGACCGTTGCACTTGCGATCACCGCACACACATGATATCGTGTTGTTGAGCGCCTGTCAACGCGCGGTCTTGGTCTTTCGTGACACAATGCTTGACATCATCTCTACTCAATTCCGAGAATGTTCAAAGCAAACAAAATACTTTTGTAAGAAAACACACCTGTGTATCGGGATAGAGCGAGTGAAACAACGGTGGCTGGACACAGGCGCCCATCAGATTCTGTTCCAACATTGGGATGGCCTGTTTCACACAAAATCGTGTGCCAAATGACCCAATCAGCGACATGGCACAGTAATGTCCGTAACAGTAGTTGGTCGGGCGGCCCTATAATGCATGTGTGTGTGTGCCGTTGTGGTTCAGGGTTGGGACAGTGTTTGGAGTTCTCCATACCTGAGCATAGCATTTCACGGTCTGACGCTGTCGTCGCGGGACCTTGTCCATGGCTCGATTGCAGTACTTGTTGTTCTTGCACAGGCATGACTGCAACAGAAACGACAATAGAACAAATGGAGAAATATACCAGCGAATTTTGTCCAAGAAAAACAAGCGAAAGCTCGAAACGACATATAGCAACTAACAACTTCGGACAGCTGTTGGTCTTCTGGCATTGGTTCCAAGTGATTATTTGCTTCACATTCATCGCTAATTGAGGACGACAACATGGTGCCATTGAGACATCCCTTGATAGTCACACCGAACAAACCACGGAATGGGGTGTACCTGATTGGTCACATTCGAATTACTGATGACTTGACATGAGAACATTCAGGTAAGAAATGCCACCCAATTTAACCCACGTTCCCATGTAACAATACGATCCGTGACATCTTCCCTCCATACAGTGTGCGTTGCCATTGCACGTGTGGCACAGTTGTGATGCACTGCTGGTTGTTGTGTAGAGCAATAGATCAGCAATTATCAGGTTGAACAACATTGCCGTTGTGTACCGTCGGACCATAATATATTGGTTCACTCAGACCGAAAAGGTTCAAACTTTAACATTTCCATTTGACCGGATTGCGCTTGTTAGAGAGGGTCTTTGGACGACGGCCATAACAGAATTACGGTAGAGGCTTTGAATTGGCAAGTACGTAGACACGTGAGGCTCTCGCTTTGATGAATTGAATCTTTTTTATTATTAATAGACTGTTTTTCGCGTCCGTCGGCCGCTCGCTGCTTGCACAATTGCTAGATGCTGCAAATAATTGAATCTGTGTTCATCTGCTATTAAAGTTCCCAACAAGGTTGGTGCACCAAATGGTCACGGTCGTACTGGGCTGTGCTCACTGGAGACATGTAGAGAGTTCCCAAAGAAACCAGCGGGTGCTTTCCATTGGTTCAAGCAAAGCACATGTCTTTTGAGAGGATTTCTATTATTGAGAGTGTCCGATGCTAGAGAGCTTGTTTGAGACAGCGGATAGTGATTACATAGTGCATCGGTGGCTTAAAACAGTCTCATTCTTTCAGACGTGCACTTTGGCCAAAAGCGCAGACGCATCTAAGAGGCTAGATACTCGAAATAAAAACACGGTGAAAATTAGGGCAATTGTGAAACTCTGGCGTATTCTACCAATTCGGAGGACACGTTCACACATTTACGTTACCAACTGAAATTTCGCGCATGCGTTAGTTCACTGTGGGCATGTCTAACTGCACGACAGAGGCCCACTGCTGTGAGATAAAGGTGTGAAAATGAAAAAATAGGTCGGGTGATAATAGATTGACCCAAATGAAGGTCGCCCACTACGATGTGGAGTGTATGGGGACTTGATTGGGAAGCAAGAATGTAGACCATTGAACTGACGGCTGATGTAGCCAGATATAGCAAGTCTAATGTCAATAGAGGTTTGTTGGGAACATGTAATGGCGGTAAAATAAAAAAGTTCGTTCAAAATTTATGAGCGCTCCGCGGCGCATGCATAAGCAAGTAGCTCGGGTTTGGCAACACATGGGCTCAAGCTCTGTTATACAACGGTCTGAATGTGTAAGAATATATAAGGCTCGACAGCGTGGCTGATATATGCGAAAATAAGATTTTAGCTCCTTCTATGCAGCTGGACATCTGCACATGTTCTTTCGCACCGTGCACCTAACAGGAAATGAAAGATAAGTACCCGCGTACATACATAGGGTGCCACATGGCCAACACATGCAACAAGTGCTGTGTTGCGTGTTTACGACGGGAAAACGTCTTCGAGCGAGTGCTAGCTGTCAGCAGCCATTTTTCAACACCATGACGTTCCTGTGGAAAAGTGCACAAGCGCATATCTTTAGTTCCCGTTCCGGGTCTGACGGTATAACTGGCGCAGCTAAAGAAATTACAAATGATAAATACGAAGCGTCGACTCTCAGTTGTGGTGGGGCTTCATGTGTGTTCGAGAGAGGAAAAAACGAGTAGAAAATATGGACAAACATATGGCTCCCTAGTCAGTGATACTAGCAAATACACGTATACATAAATTCGGAGTAGTTTTGCACTCAAGTATCATGAAAAAACAGCTGATGATGCCACTTTTGGTTTTGTAAGCTTGTGAGCCGTTGGAGCACAGGCAAAAGTGAGGAGCGGGTACTATACAGACGTGGAGCAACATTGCAATCTGCAATGCAATGTATACCTAAAGCAAGGACCCATTGTAAAGCATTAGCCATAAACCTGGGTCCAGATAATGGTCATTGAATCCTCTCGTGAGCTCGTTATCGTCTGGAGCTCTGCACACGCTTCAAAGAACAATCTTCGTTATGACGAAAATGGGAATTATGCACGTTTGTGCAGGTGCCAAGGTGGGTCTGATAAGCGTTATACTCAAGTTACAAGGTACATACACATGAGTCGTAGGTGGGTGGCCTATGCATGCATCTGCGTGGTTTTCTTTAGCTCGCATGCACCACACTTGTTTCCTGTCGGGTCATTTTACTGATCCTTTGTATTGGACACCTTTGCCCATTGCTTTGCTTCTGAGTAAGTTTGTGTGCGTGCAAGCTCAAGTTAAAGTCTAGATAATGTCGTGCAAAACATTGCTTGCTTTGCGCACCTATCAGTTCTGTCCAGGTCCTGTTACCAGGAACAGGAATCAAACTCGAAGGATCAGCCTTGGCTGCGTGCTACAGCGCCGCTGTGCCAGCTATAGCAAGGTTTAGCGAGAGTCTTGAGCTGTTTCCTTCCGATTCAGGTAGTAGTTCGTATGCAAAAATAATAAGTGTGAGTAAGGCAGCTTCAGTATCCGTCGGTGGCTAACGTGCAGGGCTGTGGTGCTTCGGAGCAATCAGAAGTTTTAACAGATAAACAACAACGACGTAATCCACGCCAGCAGATTAACAATTTGAAAAAAATTATGGTCTGTCAGAAACACCAGCACAATTTGGCACATAAAGCACAACTGCGGATGGATGAGGTGAGGGCGCATGTGCACAAAACCATAAAACACACACGTGCTTGTGACTGCACGGCACACTGAACGTTGAATAAATAAGCTTGATGCTCTCGCGTGGGGTACTAACGCGCACGCGGGCTCCAGGTGCAGCACATGAAAATCAATTTCCATTTTTGGGAAACACGCGTAAAGGTGTTTTTTATGTTCACTCAAGCGCATGGGTAATATTAGATTGAGTCACAGACGGTCAGGCACACGCACGCCCATTTGACTCAATAAAATGTCGGTCATTGAAAAACAATAGGGATGAGCTCAATGCTCGGCATGTATGCAGCTTGCAAGTTCTATTATAAACGCATAATTTATGTGCCAGACTCACGCAATCACACTGGAGTACAGCTCCTGGAACCTTCGACTGCAGGCACTAAATGCACATTCAAGCACCCGCCGACATCAGTATAGTATAGTT